>VZQC01007209.1:873871-894896 GCA_009823505.1 Rhizomys pruinosus
TCAGGTCTTCAGCAGCAGGGCCTTATCGCCTCTCTTCTTGCAGGTATCCCAGTTTAGAGGCAAGGAGCCTTTACCTTTTGTGGGGCCTTAGATCCCCTGGCCAACATCTCCCTGGTGGAATAATCCATTACTGATGTCAGAGCTCCTGTATTGATATATTTTGCTTAAGCACATAGTTGAAGGATTTTAGTGCTTTAATTTTCTACCTAAGCGATGATAAGAACTCCACCAAAAAACTCCTAGAAATGATTAGGACCTTCAGTAAAGTGGCAGGATACAAAATATATCTAGGAAAATCAGTAGTCTTTCTTTACACCAACAACAAGCAACTGAAGAAGGACTACAAGGAGAACTTCCCACTCACGATAGCCTCAAAAACAATAAAATACCTGGGAACAAACCTAACCAACGACCCCAATGAGTTTTACAGCAAAAATTTTAAACCACTGAGGAAGGAAATTGAGGAAGACTTTGGAAGATGGACAAACCTCGCATGCTCATGGATTGGGAAAATTAATATAGTAAAAATGTCCATTCTACCCAAACTCGTGTACAGATTTAATGCAATCCCAATCAAAATCCCCAAGAGCTTCTTCTCAGTCTTGGAAAAAAAATCCTCAATTTCATTTGGAAAAATAAAAGATCCCGAATAACCAAAGCAACCCTGAGCGAAAAGAGCAATAAAGGGGGGATCACTATACCAGACATCAAAATATACTACAGGGCTAGAGTCATAAAAACAGCTTGGTGCTGCCACAAAAACAGACCAGTTGACCAATGGAATAAAATTGAAGATCCAAACCTGAGCACATACAATTTCAGCCACCTCATATTTGACAAGGGGTCCAAGAAGACACAATGGCTGAAAGACAGCATCTTCAGCAAGTGGTGTCGGCAAAACTGGGTCACCACCTGTAGAAGAATTAAATGAAACCTCTGCCTCTTGCCCTGTACAAAAGTCAATTCCAGATGGATCAAAGACTTCAATGTGAAACCCAAAACACTGGAGGTGATGGAAGAAAAAGTTGGCAGCAGATTACAAGACATAGGCGTAGGAAAAGACTTCCTAAATCAGACGGCAGCTGCACAAGAAATAAGATTGATAATTGACAAATGTGACCTCAGTAAATTCAAAAGCTTCTGAGCATCAAAAGAAACAATAAAGGAAGTGAAGGGAAAACCCACAGAGTGGGTGGAAACCTTCACTGCAGATACATCCGAAAAAGCATTAATTTCCAAAGTATACAAGCTACTCAAAAAACAAAGAAGAAAGAAAACAAATGAATCACTCAAAAGATGCAGCAAAGAACTGAATAGAGACTTCACAGAGGAGGAAATAGAGATGGCTGAGAAGCATCTTAAAAACTGTTCAATGTCACTAATAATTAGGGAAATGCAAATTAAGACCACTCTAAGATATCATCTCACTCTGATAAGACTGGCCAGGATCAAGAAAACAAATGATATCAAGGGCTGGAGAGCTTGTGGGGAAAGGGGAACACTCATCCATTACTGTTGGGAATGTAAACTTGTACAGCCACTATGCAAAGCAGTGTGAAGAACCCTTGGAAGACTCAAAAGGAGCTTGCTATTTGACCCAGTCATACCACGCCTGGGTATATAGGCACATGACTCATCTTACTGAAGAAATACATGCACAGCTATATTTATTGTGGCTCTGTTCATAATAGCAAAAAGCTGGAACCAACCCAAATGCACCTCAACTGACGAGTGGATAGAGAAAATGTGGCACATGTACACAATGGAGTTCTGTGCAGCAGTAAAGAAAAACAACATCATGAAATTTGCAGGTAAATGGATGGAGCTGGAAGATATTATATTAACTGAAGTAACACAGTCCCAGAAAAAACAAACAACAAATGGTATCCCTCATCTGTGTATGCTAGCGTCAATAACCCAGTTGTAAATATTTCTTGTGGAGAGGGATTCATATTAAAAGAACAGAAAGACTGCATCAGAAAACTGACTGAAATGGTGAACCAAGGGGGGTGGGAGGGGCAGGAGAGGGACACGGGTCTATATTTTATTAATGTATATTTAATTTAAAATTACATGGTATTTTACTTAAAATTACATGGTATTTTACTTAAAATTACATGGTATTTTACTTAAAATCTATATAACAATAACTTTGGGATTAACATATACAAATGTTCTCTATAAATTTTATGTTATACAGTATCATCTTGTAACATTCTCTTTTACCTTTAGGATAAATTAACTTAAGGAATTAAGTTTGCTTTCCAAAATAACAACATATAGTCACCCAAAACAGCTTGGATAAATTTAAGGAAATTTACACCTTGATTCCTGCCTATAGGTATGTGTACTACAACTGCCTTTTTGAGACTCAAGGGCGAAAAAAATAAAAACCTAAAATAAAAAAGGGGGGATAAAGTTATATATTAAAACTTTTTGTCAAAAACTTTCAATTTAATCTTAAAACTAAGTATGGGTAAAGATTTGTATGTTCCCACAGGTCAAAACGTCACCAACTTAACAGATGAGAAAGAAAAAGATACAGCCTTCCATCGTGTAGGTTGTAACAAGAAATGCCAGCAGAGAAGTTGGCCCATTTTAACACTAAAAGGAAGAAAAGCCTCAGACTGCTACAGGCATCAAACATCTCTGAGGACCATATGTGTAACAACTGTTTATAGTGAGTCCTAATGAACCTTACCTTCTAGGTGCTGCAAAGTTTTAATATGAGAGACTTCCTTACCTCTTTTTCATAGAACAAAGAAAACCATGGTAGTAAAGATGTCATTCTCTAATTGTAAATTAGAGCTGACTTTTATATAGGGAATCTCTTATAAAACTGGTAAAAGTGCTTTCTTTAATTGACTAATAGACACAGGAACTGTGAAAAGGATTATTCTCTATTCAGAACCAAATATAATACTAAAGTCTCTTTAAGCTGTGCATATAAGCAAAATATATTAATACATGAGAGCTCTGATATCAGCAATGGATTATTCTGCAAAGGAGATGTTGGTCAGGGGATCCAAGTCAACCTCAAATGGTAAAGTCTTCTTTTCTATAAACTAGGATACCTGCAAGAAGAGAGGCAGTAAGGCCCTGCTGTCAAAGTCCTGTTGTAAGCATGGGAAGGTTGTATTGAGACTACACTTGCAAGTGTACAGTTGGTCTCTGGAATACCAGAGAATGTTACCAAAGGCCACTGAACCAATAAAGCAAATTTTTGTCCCCTTGAGTCAAGCAAGACTCCTCCATCAACATCAGCTACACCTCAACTGCTTGGAAATACTGTGCAGCAGTGGTAGCCATATGTCTGTATATCCCAAATCTATTTGGCTATTAGCTCTCTCCTTGGAGGAATATCTCACGGATGATGCCACAAGCTTACATCCTCTAGTTATTAGGAGATGTTATAAGTCACAGTAAGACCTTGTCATCTTTTACAGAAAAAAAATGTAACTCATGGATTAGCACACCATCCAAACATCTGTGTCAATACCAAAGTAACCTACCATAATAATTAGCAATGTTTAAATACCCATATCTAATTGCTTGTGATTCATTAGTAGGATTGAAAGGTTATTCCTGGACAAACTGTCAGCACATGAAAGGAAACAGCCAGAACTTATCAGAATCCAAGACGACATCTCCAGACAAAGTAGACTGTTCTACTTCTCATCCACCTGAGCCCCTTTTCTAAGCGTAGGGGACAATCTGCCAAAGAGGGGGCATAGTAGAATATAAGGGCTGTGATTGGGGTGAATGGTAAAACTACAGCAATATAGACTGGACATTTATTTGATCAACTTGACTATACATACAGCCCCTCTAGCTGGATGGTGGGAGCTTTGGGCTGTGTGGGTGTGGGCACAACTGCTTGCAAATTGGTTTTATATGAAGGGTGCTTGTATTCATAAATAAAAATAATAGGAGCTAGATACTGAAAAGTCTTTAAAGCAGGTTTTTGTGCCAGGACTGAAGAAGCCCAGGAGCCTGGATGAAGATAGTCATTAAAATCCACTCTGTAAGATTTGCAGTTTAAAAGGGTATACTTAAAAATAACATATATTTATATAGAGAGGTATTTCAGTAGAATTTACGCAGAAATAAGAAATAAACCATATAAATTAAAGGACTTGATTTCTCTGATGTCATACTCTAGTCATATAGCTTTATGGAGCAAAGTGTGTATTTGGGTAAAATTTATTTGGCAGGTACTCAACTCTGCCCAAGCTTTGTCCACATATTATAGGATATTTTAAGGCTTACTGAAATGTTTAGATTAGTTAAATTCGGTTGTAGGTTTTTGTGAAAATGGTAATACATTTGAATTAATTGGGAATATAAAATGTTAATTGTTTTATTTATAATTTATTTTGAACTTCCAACAATAACCTTGGGGTTAAGGCACCAAAATGGTTTCTATATTTTTCTGAGTTATACAAAATCACATTATAGCACTTTCTTTTACTTGTAGGACAATTTAAAGGAATTAAGTTTAAGTTTACTTCCCAAATAAGTAGCATAGAGTCAATGATAAACAGTTTGGGTAAATTTAATGAAAACTTATGCCTTGGCTCCTGTTTATGGGTATGTGTAATACAACTTAGGAATCTATAGGTTAAAACATAAAAATTTAAAATACAAAAAGTGGGAGGTGGGAGATGGTGTAGTATCCCTTCTGGGATACAAATGGAAAACTCTGTGTTCCAAACCTATTGATAAATTTTCATTTTTGAGATCTTGAAACTAACAATGGGAGATTTGTATGTTCCCATAGGTAAAAACACCAATCTAAAATGCCTGAAAATGTACAACTTTTGGCTTTGCAGGATGGACTGGGAAATGCCAGCAGAGAGACTGACCCATCTGAACATTAAAGAAAGATGAACCTCAGACTGTCTGAGTCACAGACACTGAGCATCTCTCTGAATTCTATTTGGGTTAACTGTTTATAATGGGCCCTAATGAAATTTACCTTCCAGATGCTGAGAAACCTTCCTACCTCTCCCCTTCATAGGAAAAAGAAAAACATGATGGTACTGAAGTCATTCCCTAACTGTAAATTAGAGCCAACTGTTATAGTCATAATTTCTTATAAAACAGGTATAACTACCCTTTTTTTAATTGACTGATAGGCATAGGTACTGTAAAAGGATAATTCTCTATTTAGAGCCAAATTCAAGAGTAAAGTCTTTATAAACTGTGTAATTAAGCAAAATATATTAGTACAGGAAAGCTCTGATATCAGCATTGAATTATTCTGCCTAGGAGATGTTGGCTAGGGGATCCAAGCCCCCAAAATTAAAAAAAAGGCCTTTTGCCTTTAAGTGGGATATATGCAAGGAGAAAGGCGGTAAGTCCCTGTTGTCAAAGACCTGGTGTAAGCATGAAAAAATACTTTGAGACATCACTTGCTAATGTAAAATTGGCCTCTGAAATACCAGAGGGCGTTACCAAAGGCCACTAAAGCAATACAGCAAAATATTGGTCTCCTTGAGACAAGCAAGACTCCTCTGTCAATATCAGCTACAACTCAACTGCCTGGAGATACTGTGCAACAGTGTCAGCCATGTGTCTATATATAGCCCAAATCTAATTGGCTATTAGCTCTCTCCTTGGAGGAATAACTCACAGCGGATGCTACAAGCTTATGATCTCTAGTGGTTAGGAGATGTTATAAGCCACAATAAGAACTTGTCACCCTTTATAGAGAAAGCACAATTTGTGGATTAGCATACCATCCAAACATCTGTGTCTATGTTCACAGCTTAGCTTGTCAAAATAATTAGTACTGCTTAAATGCCTGTACATCCACTTGCTTGTTCTTTGTTAGTAGGATTAAAAAGGTATCACTAGATAAGCTGTCAAATCATGAAGGGGATCAACCTGAATAGACTAGAATCCAAAATGACTTCTCCAGAGAAAATAGACTGTTTTATTTCTCACCCACTTGTGCCTCTTTCCCAAAGCCTAGGGAACAACTTGCTGAAGAGGAGGCATGGTAGAATGAGGGCTGAGGAGAGATTGAGGTGAATCATGAGACTACAGCAATATAGACTGGACTCCTATTTGATCAACATGCTTGTGCATACAAGCTTCTCCAACTGGACTATGAGAACCTTGGGTTGTTCAAAATTTGGACATAGATACTTGCAAATTGGTTTTACATGAATGTTACTTACATTCATTGCTTAAGCTTAATAATTAGGCTCATTCCAAAAAAAATTCACCAATTACCTAATTGTATGGCAAACTGAATAATGTCAATATAACCTGAAAACAACTGTGCTATTGTATTGTATAATCCCTTAAAAACATAAAGAAAAGATTAAGAAAAACAATAAAAATATAAAAAAAAAGAAAAAAAAAAGAAATACTAGGATGCACTCCCATTAAATAAATACTATGGATAGACATAAAAAAATTATAATGATCAAAATCTTTCTTCTACTGGTTTGAGATTTCTTGTTTGTTTTGTCATCTATAATTACCACACTGTGCAATAACAGAACTGAATTTGCACCTTCTTCATTGTCATTTGGCACCTTCTTCATCGTCATTTGGTCACTTTCATCATCCCTACAGTCTCCTAGATTCCAGTAAACACTGTTCACCTTCTATTTTCATTATTTCCACTGAAAAAATGCTCTGCTTTTTTAAAAATTTCCCTCTGAATCCCTTTTACTTGACCATGCTTTTTAAACTTCATGTAATATTCATCATAAGGCACAGACTCTACTCACATTTAGTTTTATTGCCCAGCACTCCCTTATGGGGGTTCTCAGGTTTAGAAATGTGTTAGGAACAGATGGAATTTCTTTTGACACCCCTAATTTTTAATAATATGTTTATTATCATTTTACTTCGATGTTTCAAAGACACATAATATTAACTATATGCAAAAAAATGTTTTGTCAAAGATTACCACAAGTCTGCTTGAGTTAGCATTAGAAATCGAGGGGTTTTTTTTTATATAAATTACTTTGTTTCTTGGAAATTGATTTTACAACTTTTCACCTATTCATTCCATTGTATGACTACATCATTGGCCGAATAAATGTAAACATGCACTAAAGCTCGGGGCTACTGAGAAGTATCTTAAACATTATAATTTTTCTTTAAGAAAGCTGTCAGCTCTCTCTTTACTTCTAATTCTTTTTAGAAAGATCACAGTAATTGGTGAACTCCAAAATGACATTTATGTTGCCATTCACTGGGTTCCATGTGCATTAATCCAATTGTCAATTGTAAAACCTGTAAAATGTACTTTACTATGTATTTGTTTGAAGTATTTATTCTATTTTAAGGTATAACATCATAAAAATATCATTCTAAAATATTTATGCCATGAATAACACTACCTTTCAATCATTGCATTAATTTGAAACATGAATAGATATGAATTCCGTATGCCATTGAAGGAAACTCAAAAGATAATTGGATTTCTCTGCAAAATAATGGAGATACCCCTTAATATCTTTTTTTGCAATTATGAATCTAAACATGTAGAAAGCTGTTGCTAGGAGCTGGATCACTACTTTTTGACATTGTGGGGACCAGCAAACTTTGGTCAAATTACCTACTGATTAACTTTACAAATAGTCCAACTCTAAGATTCTCTGCATTTTACTTTTTTTATAGTCATTGTGCTAAAACTATTGCTTGAAATTGTGCTAATTCTAAGTGAATAGAAATGTACCATTACCAACATGTAATGAAGGACACTGTATAGATGAACTAAAAGATTAACAGCCTGATGTGTTTGTGTGTGGGGGAGGCGGGCTTTGATTTTACATTACTTTTCAAATGCCATCAGAAGTATCAAAAACTGAGTACACATATAATATTAATAAATTGTTTAAAACTATTATAAACTTCTTCTAAACTTGTTTTTTAGTGCTAATTTCATATAATTTAAAACATTTATAAAGAGTGGCAAGTTATACAGTGATTTATCATTTCATTTTAATTAATTTAATTTTACAATATTAGCACTTTGTAAGTTCCTAATATACACTTTCATGGACTATGGAATATCAGTCATAAAATGATGTATAGAGTAACCAAGGCAGATCAAGCTTTGGGAATAGCAAAGAATGAAATTAACTGATTAAAATTACATAATTCAATAATAGCACATTCAGTTCCAGAAATGTAACCTTATGCAAGGGAGCACTGTTCATTTTACCTTTCCAATCCACCTTCAATTTCTTTCTAAATACAACACATTTATTCTTCCATCCCTTCTGATATACTTGTTCTATTTGCACTAATCTATTTTGGCCTCTATAAAATCAATGTTGTCTAACTACAGTAAAATTCTGGAGACACCAAATTATGAAGAGAGGTTCTGGATTTGGATTACATTCTCATTAGCATAGCGTTTTTCTAGCTAGTGCCCCAGGGCAATGTGGAGTGCCAGCAGTAAGAAACATTGATTCATGTACTGGGTAGTAAAAAGTTCACAAGGCCAGTGTAAATCCAAACCACTTTTATTTTCAGTTTTGACTTTATGGAATTTTTGCATATTTCCTAAAGAACATCTCAATATATCGTCATCATCTTTTTTTTTTTTTTTTTTTTTTTTTTTTTTTTGTCTTTTCGAGACAGGGTCTCCCTGTCCTGGAACTCACTCTGTAGACCAGGCTGGCCTTGAACTCACAAAGATCCACCTGCCTCTGCCTCCTGAGTGCTAGGATTAAAGGTGTGCGCCACCGGTGATCCCCACCCCACCGGTATGCTTCCATGCCCCCCTCCACCGTAATTCATACTCTGTCATTTGTGCCAAGGCCTATCTTGTCAAGTTAGTGTACCTAGATGTTCCCCAGTTCAGGTCCATTCACTAAGGTCTATTCAGTCCATCCAGATTCCCTCAGTTTAAGAAGTTCAGCTCTACCTCACCTAGCAGTAATCAGCTGCCAATATTTCTTCTGCTAAGATTGGTATCTGTTGCACATTTACACAGTTCTATGATTTGTTTTGTGGATGTTGATATCATTGCTGTAGGATAATATGAACAGGGTTGCTACTGATTCTGTGATTCTATTTCCTTGATCATGCACCTCCTCCCTGGTTCTTACCATCTTTCTGTTTTCCACCTTTACATTGATTCCTGAGCCCTGGATAAGTAAAGCTTAACAAAGGAGTCCTGTCCAAGGATCCACACGTTAGAGACTCCTAACCTTAATGCTTTGGCCATCTGTGCCCTTTTGTGTTCCCAGTTCTGTTCCTTATGAGGGAGCTACATTAGTGAGAAAGATTCATTAGTATCCTCTGTCTCTAGTTGTATGTTTCATGAGTCATTGTAGATGTGCCACTTAGGCTTGGGCAATTCACAGTTTTTGTGTGTGACCAATTGTGAGACACTGTAATAGTCTCTGGTGCAAAATAAGCTTCTTTGATGAATAGTGACCAGGATATATAACTGTATGTAAAAAGGATATATATTTTGCACTTAGTAAGAAGTTACATTTGTCAAGGGATGGGGTAACCTTAAAGTCATCTCTAACATCTATGATCTCTCCATCCATGTATATTTTGCTATTTTATAATACTGTAATCATAACAACTTTATATGAGAATTGCCATTGTATCCAAGCAAAACCACCATAATCCCCTTTGAACGTTATCTCAAAACATCCAAGCATTCATAAAAGCTCTCACTTCCCAGCATATAGAAACTTATGGGATATTCAACTCAAACCAATGTCTTTCCAAAACAGAAAAATTTCCCAACTCATGCCACATTCTTCAATTTATCTCATTAGGGATTTGTCATTTACATTTTCTTCTTCCTCATTTTCAAACAAGGCAAGAACATCATTGCAGAGTAATTTTCAAAAATATTTTAATGTATAGTAAAATATTCTTAGCAGCAACTTTTCCAGCTACACAGAGTAGTTCTCTTTAAATTATTTTTAAAATGTAAATTATACTTTTAGTTTTGTTATTGTTTTCATATGATTTATTCCACAGGAGGAAATATATACCTGATGTTATAACTGGGGGAAAAATATCGTGATGGAGATTATAGACTGCAAAAGGGGAACTAAATACTGTTATTTATCTAATATAACAGTGTCGAACTGCCTTCTAAATATTTATATTTACATACCCATAGACTAATGTTACTGTCTGCCTTAATCAGAGTAGCCTCTCATTCCCGTAAATGGTTATGAATCTAAGATTCATGACTGCAGAAAGTACTGAAAATAAGTGACACAGGAGTCTGTATCCCTAAACAAGAAATATGTAGCACACTATGTAAGGAATGCTGCAGAGGATGGAATGAGTGTAAGAGCTAGAAGAGAGAGATAAAGGCTTTAAATGCCATCTTTGTAATCATGAACTCACCAAACGTGTTTGATGTCTTCCACTAGGTCTTCATAAGGATAAGATATGTACAGTGAGACATGGGTGGAGGAGGGGACATGGGAAACCCATTCATAACTGAAGACTCATTTGCCTCAGATAGATTCAGAGAGAGGGAGACTCCTTGCCTTTAGCTGTATACCCACTGGATTCCAACGGATAGGGTAAGTTCATGCCACATAAATGACCCTACTTGAAATATGTTGGTCACAAAAATAAAAACATAAACATGAATCTTGGGAGCAAATGATTGGGAGAAGGAAGTCTGATAGATAGGAAATAGAAGAGTTTGAGGGAAAGGAATAACCAGAATGCATTACATACATAAAAAAGAATCTGCTTTAAAATGATCTCTTGAGACAGTGGAAGGTGAAACTCTAGAAAAGGCACTAAGTAGTCCAGGCTTTTACTTAACACCAGCATTGGCAGATAATGTGCATCTTCTACTACTATGTGAATATTTTTACCTCATTTGGAAGGCTGAATAAAGTTTCCAGTGGACTGAAATTTGAGTAGAAGGGTTAAACGGAGAGGAGATAGGCTTGGAATGGATTAGTATTAGTTATTCATTTGCTGAAACTTCTTTTTGTCTTTCAATCACCATGAAGCTTCCTTTGCAGGGAAGGCAGAAGGGGCAGAAAAATTACTGTGAAGCATAACATTTCTCTTCAAACAAATTTCTCCAGATTAGAAAAAGTTTTATTTAACCTCTACAGGTGACCTGCTTTTCACTAGCAAGAATTAAATTTCCGTGTGTGGGAAAAAGCTGTAAATATCAATTTTGATGGTTATTTATATTAGCCTAAGAAGTGAAAAATGTCAAGTGTCACTGTTCTTTCCTAAACAGAAATGAAATGAAAATGCTTTTATGTGTTTGGAATGTTTAAATGTGGTCCATGAGCAATCCTAAATCACTTTGACAAGGAGAAAAGTTGAAGCTGTCATAGTAAGATGGGAAAGCAGCCCATGTCAATAACAGTTAAATACATAGAATTAAAAGGGGAATTAATTCAACCTAACAAGGTATACTTATTCCCTGAGAAGAAACTGTCACTTTGAACATATTCTCTTGTGGAATACTTCAAATTAATTTATAATGACATCAATTAACTATAAAATTGACTGAAATTAATTCAAAACAAAGTTCAGAAATAAGAGTATTTGAGAACCCCTTTCCCATCCTTGAAGATTGAGGCATCTCTGTGGTTTGAATCAAACCGACTTGTTCCTAGTTTCTCATTTAGCATATTAATATAATGGTACCATTATTGTTCAAGCACGTGCACATTACCAGACATAAATTCTGTAAAATGACTGGTTCATAATTTATTTCCTTCCTCATTGGGGCAAACTTTATTTCAGTTCATATTTAGTGTGCATCAATTTCTAATCAAGTATTTAAAACAGCCACTTAAATGGGACATATTTTAAAATATTTATATTTATTTACTAATTTATAAAGATATATTTTATTAAATAATTATCAATTATTTAACATTTATTAAATAATATAGCAAATGTTTTGTTTGTTATAATGCTTAAAATTCTCATTTTTATTTCTTATTAAAAGCTAGTATATGTTATTATATAAACATTTTTTCTGATCATAAAATCTGAAAACTTCATTGACAAATATTACTTGACATTTATAGTTGAAAATTAGTAAATTAGTTTCTTATCCTGATTTTTCTTTATTTAGAAGGGAATTTTTTGGAAGGAGATTCTATAGTGAGAGGACATCATTCATGGTTTCATGGGACAGAGAAGGAAGACAATCTAACTAAAGCAAAATTTTTTTAAAAAAAGGAAATATATCAATGCCCTGGTGAAAGTACTTTAGTATTCCAAAAGGGCACATTTTATTAAATAACAGATACATACTTTCTAATACTTGTTCACAGATAAGGTATGTTTTTCCAAAACAACATAGTACTTTTAGAAATCTGTTCTTGCATAGAACTCCATTGTGTAGATGTACCACATTTTCTCTATCCATTCGTCAGTTGAGGGGCATTTAGGTTGGTTCCAGCTCTTTGCTATTGTGAAGAGAGCTGAAATAAACATGGCCGTGCATGTATCTCTGTGGTGGCGTAAGTCTTGAGGGTACATGCCCAGGAGTGGTATGGCTGGGTCGGGTGGCAAGTTCGTTCCAAGTCTTCCAAGGGTTCTCCACACTGCTTTCCATAGTGGCTGTACGAGTTTACATTCCCACCAGCAGTGGATGAGTGTTCCCCTTTCCCCACAACCTCTCCAGCACTTGGTATCATTTGTTTTCTTGATCCTAGCCAGTCTTACTGGAGTAAGATGATATCTTAAAGTGGTTTTGATTTGCATTTCCTTAATGATTAGTGATGTTGAGCAGTTCTTGAGGTGTTTCTCAGACATCTCTAATTCCTCGCTTGTGAAGTCTCTGTTCAGTTCTTTGCTCCATCTATTGAGCGGGTCATTTGTTTTCTTTTTTCTTTGTTTTTTGAGTAGTTTATATATTCTGGAAATCAATGCTTTGTCAGATGTATCTGCAGTGAAGGTTTCCTCCCACTCTGTGGGATTTCTCTTCACTTCCTTGATTGTTTCTTTTGATGTACAGAAGCTTTTGAGTTTGATGAGGTCCCATTTGTCAATTGTCGACCTTAATTCTTGTGCAGCTGCTGTCTGATTTAGGAAGTCTTTTCCTACGCCTATGTCTTGTAGTCTGCTGCCAACTTTTTCTTCTATCACCTTCAGAGTTTGGGGTTTCACGTTGAGGTCTTTAATCCATCTGGAGTTGACTTTTGTACAGGGCGAGAGGTAGGGGTTTAATTTCATTCTTCTACAAGTGGTGATCCAGTTTTGCCAGCACCACTTGCTGAAGATGCTGTCTTTTCTCCATTGTGGTTTCTTGGCCCCCTTGTCAAATATGAGATGGCTGAAATTGTATGTGCTCAGATTTGGATCTTCGGTTTTGTTCCATTGGTCAACAGGTCTGTTTTTGTGCCAGTACCAGGCTGTTTTTATGACTATAGCCCTGTAGTATAGTTTAAAATCTGGTATAGAGATCCCTCCTGTGTAGCTCTTTTCACTCAGGATTGATTTGGCTATTCGGGGTCTTTTGTTTCTCCAAATGAATTTAAGAACTTTTGTTTCCAAGCCTGTGAAGAAACTCTTGGGGATTTTGATTGGGATTGCATTAAATCTATACAAGAGTTTTGGTAAAATGGACATTTTTACAATGTTAATTTTCCCAATCCATGAGCATGGGAGGTTTTTCCATCTTCTGAGGTCTTCTTCAATTTCTTTCTTTAAGGGTTTAAAATTTTTGTTGTAGAGGTCTTTGGTGTCTTTGGTTAGGTTTGTTCCTAGGTATCTTATTGTTTTTGAGGCTATTGTGAGTGGGAAGGTCTCTTTGAATTCTTTCTCCAGTTGCTTGTTCTTGGTGTAAAGAAAGGCCATTGATTTTCTACACAATGGAGTTCTATGCAGCAGTAAAGAAAGATGACATCACGAGCTTTGCAGGAAAATGCCTGGAGCTAGAGGACATCATGCTGAGTGAAGTAACACAGTCCCAGAAAAACAAACGATGAATGGTATCCCTCATCTGTGGATGCTAGTGCCAATTACCCAGTTGTAAGTATTTCTTGTGTAGGGCCCCCTGAGCTTCTGTACAAAGCAGTTGGACATAATGCATTTTGGAAACAACAACAACAACAGAAAATACTGCATCAAAGAACTGACTGAAACAGTGAACTTCTGCTCAAAACAGTCAACGTCCCCATGGAAAATATTGAGAAAGACTAAGAGATGGAAAAAAAAAAAAGAAATCTGTTCTTAAT
Organism: Rhizomys pruinosus; assembly: GCA_009823505.1. Taxonomy (NCBI): domain Eukaryota; kingdom Metazoa; phylum Chordata; class Mammalia; order Rodentia; family Spalacidae; genus Rhizomys; species Rhizomys pruinosus. The sequence goes on from VZQC01007209.1 coordinate 888,055, forward strand.
GCGTACTTTGTAGCTTCAGTTATCAATTTGACACACTTTGGTAGAGGGAACCTCAACTGAGGATCTAGCCATGATTGGATAGGATAGCTCTAGGATTGAATTTCATCTGCTTGTGTTTCAATGTCTCTTATATATGCTTTCACAATTGCTGTAAGTTCATATGTGGAAGGTCACAGGAGCCTGTATGAGTCTGTATCCATATGGATATGCACCTCTTCCCATGGTTCTTACAATCTTTCTGTCCCCTCTTTCACAATCGTTCTTGAGCTTTGGGTGGGTCAAATTTAATACGGCAATCTGTTACAAGGACCCACACTCTGCACTCTTCTTCCCTATGCATTGGCTATTTGTGGTCCTTGTGTTCTTTTCCCTCTCTTGCATGATGGAGCTTCATTGATGAGTATTGAAGGCTGTATTTGTATTCTCTCTAACAGTCATCCCACTAGATTCTGTAAACTAATATGTAGAGATTCCATTGTAGATGTGCCTCTTAGGGTAGGACATTTAACAGACACTTATTTCTGTATGTTTATGACTGTGCTGCCTGCATGTATATAATTGCACTGGTGCTGTACAATGCCTTTGGAGACCAGAAGATAACAACCAATGGAATTCTCCTGGAAGTGGGATTCTGGCAAGTTGTTGGATTCCATGTGGTTTCTGGGAATCAAATCCAGGTCCTCTATAAGAGCAGCCAGTCCTCTTCAACATTGAGGTATCTTTCCAGCCGCCAAAGAGACATATTTTTTAAAATGTAGTTTGCATAATATACTTTTGATTCCAAAATGTTAGTATAATGTTATTTCACAAAGAAATAACCACTACGATGCTTTATTTCTCCCAATGACTTTGTTGTTAAAAGAGTATTGATCTTACTGTAACATTCTGTGTATAATATTAAAGAATTTGCACCTGTTTATGTTAAAATTATGTTGTAAAATTATCATGGGCATTTAATTAAAGTTTAAAAATAGCTTAGTTCAGGAGTCCTAACCACTCTGCAGTCTCCTATTTGCTAAACCTTAGTGAGTTTTGGCCTCCTGTGTCTACCATATTCTATTGCATAAGGAAGCTTCACTGGTGATAGTTGAGGTAGATAGTTGAGTATTCTCCAGTTTTGGGTGCAGAGGTTCCACTGTAGATATATTACCTAGGACTGAGCATCTCTCACATGTATATACTCTGTATATGATCAGTTGTATATATTTTACAATTATTCAAGTCTTTTAAAAAATCATATTTACATTTTATATTACCTATGGAAATGAACTTATACTATTAAGGTGAACTTTATGGACAAAATATACTTCAGTACAAAATATCATTAATTATCTCAAATTAAATAGTTTGTTACTGATATAAAAGGGTCCATATATGCCTAAATCTTAATTATAATTGCATACATTATTGATAATAAAGGGAACATTTAGGGATCAAGATAGGGATAAATCCTTATAAATATACTGTTGTGAAACAGAAAATATACGAAAATTTAAAATCAGTGGCTAAGAGTATTTTCTGCTCTTGCAGAAGATAAGAGTTCTGTTCCCAATACCCACATGGGAGATAACAACTATGTTTAACTCCAGTTCCATGGTATCCAACACTCTCTTCTGACATTTTTGGGCATTGCATGACATGGGTGCAATTACATATATTTGTGCAATAAACTCATACACATAAAATAACAACTTGTAATAAAATATTTTAAAATCATCCTCGTAATATGAAGTCTTTTTGGTATCATAATTTGATGTGTCACCATTAATGAACCCTCCATGTTTTAAAAAATACCTAGTTGTAATTACAAATGTTAATTTTAAATTAAAATCTACATAGGATCATGTAAGTGTACAGGATTTCAGGTTCTTCCACATCTCTAAACTGAATGACATATTACAGTAATTCAGTTAAAATTTAAAATATGTAAATGACAATATTTCAATATAAAATACTCACTTTCCAGGTCTGCTTATTCCACTCTTCAAATTATCAATCACTTCAGAATACTGGGTCTTGTTACTTAGATTTTGTAATATAATCTGATAAGAAGTGCTAAGATTCCATTTGTTCAGATCTAGAAGAACAAGACTGTCCTTGTCATCATTCCTTTATAAGAGATTTGTAAGAGAAAAGGACCAAAAGTGTGTAGCTAAATTCAACAGAGAAGTATTATCTTAATATTCTGTGGAGGGCAACTAAGAAACCTAAGTGTCAGGCCACAATTCCTCTGAGTTCCCAAAAGGAAAGATCCTCCTTTGCTTTTTTTTTGAGACAAAGGTCTCCCTGTAGCTCTCCTGGAACTCATTCTGTAGACGAGGCTGGCCTTGAACTCACAGAGATCCACCTGCCTCTGCCTCCCAAGTGTTAGGATTAAAGAAAGGCATGCACCACCATGCCCCCCTTCTTCTAGTACCTTTTGTATATAACTTCACCTGTATGTCTTCTGTCCTTTTATTCTCTGTAGGTGTGTAGTCTGCATTTCATGTTTTAGCATGGACACATGCCACTTTGACTGCAGTTTACAAGAACAATTCTTTTTGTAGAGTAATTTAAATTGCTAATACTGCTCAAGAACCCATTTCCAATAAATTATATTAAGAGACATTACTTTTAATCTGAGATAATGACTGGCAAATTTTTATTGAGAGTTTTTTTTTCACTTCATTTAATAGATAATCAAATTCTAGACCCCTTACTCAATCCACACCCCACCACAGTCTACTTCCAATGAATTTCATACATCACCACACAATAATCATTGCCCAATAGTTTTCTGGCTAAGGTTGAAGACTAGTACCCCCTTCCCCCATTCTATACTGTGTTTTTGTTGATTAAGTCAGCATGGATCTTGAACATGATGTCCCAAATATTACTGAGGAAATAAGAAACACGTTGTATTAAATTTAGCTAACTAATATACACTATTTACTAGTAATATTAGAAATTCATTTATTTTGTAGTTAGTAAAATATTATTAACCTAGGGATGTGTCAGCCATGGGGAATGATCTAATACTTATCAATTCTCCAGTTCTATTCATCTGGCTATGTTAATAATATCACACATGAGGTTCCTCCCACTGAGTGGCCTTTAAGTTCATTTAGTTATCCATTTTCCCCAAAGATAGAAGTGACTCTGTTGGATTGATGTTGTATGATTTGCTGGGTATTGACCTGGATATTTGGTCTTGAGATTGATGTTGGACCAGCAGATTGATGGTCTTGCTTACTGGCTTGCATAGTGGTTTCCACACCTATGAGAACTAGCCTTCAGGAGTAGTAGCTTTCAGGTCAGATCCAACTCCATTGCTCAAAATCCAGTCTCCAAAATTTGTCCTGTCTTTAGAAATAGCATCTTGCATTCAGGTTCTGGGAGGCAATCAAGCCCTGTGGCAAGATTCCCCCATTTGGGAAATCACTTGGATTACCCTGGCCAACAGCTCAAGAGAAGGTTTTTCCTGCCTGGTACTGTTTCTTGATAAGGAGCCTTCACCTTTGTATATGGACTCATGTAGAGGTATTGTATAGGCAATGTTTTCAATAGACTGTTAGACTAATATGATTCTCTCAGATTTTTTTTTCCCCAGCAAGGCACTATTTATCTCTACTTTCCCTTTATACCTGTCTAGCTCACCCTCCATGTCTTCTCTATGTCTTCGACATTCAAAGTATCTCCATTTCTCCCTTGATACTGCCAGTCTTCTATGGCCTCACTTCCCTTGGGATCTCTTTTTTTCCCCTTTATTGCCACTTTTCCTAATTTAACCCTTCCTCTCCCCTCCCACTCAGACACCTGATTTTTATCATTCCTCCCATAGTAACACCGTTCGCCTACTAGCTTTTTTTCTCAAGTTCCCTCTTTCCCTTTACTTTCCTGGTTTCTTTTCATTTACCTGGTCCCTGCAGTTATATCCAGATATATAATTACTAATAAGGATTTGGTGCTAGGATCCACAAATGAGGTACAACACAAGTGGTTTATTTCTCTGAGTCTGCATCACTTTACTTAGCATAACAGTTTCTAGTTCCATCCATTTACCTAAAAATTTGATGATGTTATCTTTCATTGCCACTGCATAAAACTCCATTGTTCAAATGTACCACATTTTCATTATCCACTCATCAGTTGAGGAACACTTAGGTTGCTTCCAGCTCTTTACTATTGTGAAAAGAACACAGGTATCCTTATACTTACAGACACATACCCCAGACACCATTCAGAAAGGAAGCTTCTTTTGCACCAAATAAGAATAGTACAAAATCCCCAAACTGACACACACAGACATGGTCTGTGAGTTGTTCATGCCTACGTGACAGATGTACAATGCAACTTCTACTCACAAGACTCAACCATCAGAGTACAAGAACCCAAGAAGGCATCAACTACCTCTTAACTTTCAATTACGAATCTCTTCCATTGAATAAGAGAATAGGAACTCAAATGTGCATGAATGGCCAAACCATGGAGATTAGGATTGTAGAAATGTGTTTCCATGGACAGGTTGGCTATATTCAACTTCACCCTCCTAGGGGTCAGAGGACACTGTGGAAGAGGGGGCTGAAATATTGTAAGAGCCAAGGAGGTGATACAAGACCTAACAGAAATAAAACCCATAAGCACCTTGGACCTTGTTCAGATCAACCTACAGCATTTGTATCAGCATGCACAAGACCCATGCAAGCTCAGCTGGACAAAAACCCAGAATAGAACTGTACAAGTGTGTAGCAGAGCCCAAACGTGGCTGAGGAAATATTGGTAGCAAATGGTTATCAGGTTAGAAAGAACTTGCCTTTTTTAGAAAGCGACTACAGGTAGGGTGACTAGAGCTCAGGGGAAGAGCTGGCACTGAGGAGTGAGCAGTTACCAGGGAGAGTAATTTGGCACAATGGACCATAGTGCAAATGATGGAAGGTGTGAACTATAGGGGAGAGACATTGTGGAAGGTGTGTATAAGGGACATTGTGACTGAAAATTTATTTATTTATTTATTTATTTATTATTTATTTATTTATTTTTATTATGATTTTTATTGATGCTTTATGTATTCCATACATCATTTTTCATTTCGGTTCAGGCATATTCCCCTATCCCTTCCCCCACCAGACTCCGAACCATCCCAGATCATGCACTCTATCATAACTGTCCTGCATCTTTCTCTCTGTCTTTTTTTTTATGCTTAGGAATCACATTTTCCTCTGTTAATTTCATGTTATTCTAAAATATGGATACATACTCTCCACCCATATACAGTAATTACAGAGTCTGAAAATAATTGGTGGGTGGATTCTAGAGCCCATTGAAGGATTCACATTATGACAACATAGTTGCTTACAGATAAACCAAAAACATAACCATACTGTCATTCAGCTTGCCTTTCATCTGGGGGATTTGATGTTAGCATCTACAAATGAGGGAAACCATCCTCTGTTTGTCTTTCTGGGACTGTGTCACCTCACTCAGCATAATGGCTTTGAGCTCCATCCATTTACCTGCAAAGTTCATAATGCCATCCTTCTTTTTTATTTTATTTATTTATTTTATTTTATTTATTTCTGTATGTGTATGAATGTACTGTCTGCATGCAAGTTTGTGCACCCACATCGTGCAATGCTGCGGAGGTCAGAAGAGGGTGTCAGACTCCCCTGGAATTGGAGGTTCAGATGGTTCTCTGCCACCATGTGGGTGCTGGGGATCAAACCTGGGTCGTCTGTAAGAGCTGTCAGCGCTCTTACCCGCTAGGCCATCTCTCCAGCCCAATGCCATCCTTCTTTACCACTGAATAGTTCTCCATTGTGTAGATGTACCACATTTTTGTCATCCACTCATCTGTTGAGGGGCATTTGGGTTGGTTCCAGCTCTTCGCTATTGTGAAGAGAGCTGCAATAAACATGGATGTGCATATATCTTTGTCGTAGGGTGAGTCTTTGGGGTATATACCCAGAAGTGGTATTATTGGGTCAGGTGGTAAGCTCATTCCGAGTCTTTTAAGGGTTCTCCACAATGCTTTCCTTAGCAGTTGTACAAGTTTACATTCCCACTAGCAGTGGATGAGCGTTTCCATTTCCTCACAACCCCTCTAGAATCTGAACACTCTAGAATGAACACTTTTTAAGATGTTTCTCAGCTATCTTTAATTCGTCACTGGTGAAGACTCTGTTCAGCTCTTTACTCCATCTTTTGAGTAGGTCATTTGTTTTCTTACTTCTTTGTTTTTTGAGTAGTTTGTATATTTTTGACATTAATGCTCTGTCAGATGTGTTACTGGTAAAGATTTCTTCCCACTCTGTGGGTTTTCTCTTCGCCTCCTTGATTATTTCTTTCGCTTTTGAGTTTTATGAAGGCCCACTTGTCAACTGTTGCCCTTGCTTCTTGTGTGGCTGCTGTCTGGTTTAGAAAGTCTCCTCCTACACCTATGTCTTGTAGGTTGCTGCCAAATTTTTCTTCTATCACTTTCAGGGTTTCAGGTTTTAGGTTGAGATCTTTGATCCACTTGGAGTTGAGATTTGTACAGGGTGAGAAGTAGGGGTTTAATTTTGTTCTTCTACAAATGGTGATCCATTTTGCCAACACCATTTGATGAAGATGCTATCTTTCCTCCATTGAGCTCTTTTGGCCCCTTTGTCAAATATGAGGTGGCTGAAGTTATATGAGCTCAAGTTTGGATCTTCAATTTTGTTCCATTGGTCAATTTTTTTTTTCAGTACCAGGCTGTCTTTATGACTATAGCCCTGTAATATAGCTTGACGTCTGGCAACTTAATCTCCCCAGTATTGCACTTTGGTGTCTTTTGTTAGGTTTATTCCTAGGTATTTTATTTCTTTTTTTTTTTTTTTTTTTTT
>VZQC01007209.1:896148-944307 GCA_009823505.1 Rhizomys pruinosus
TTTTTTTAATGTGGGCACTTAGGGCTATAAATTTCCCTCTTAGGACTGACTTTCATGTGTCCCACAGGTTTTGTTGTGTTGTATTGTCATTTTTGTTTAATTCCAGGAATGCTTTTATTTCATTCTTTATTTCTTCTCTGACCCACTCATTGTTCAGTATTGTGTTGTTTAGTTTCCATGTGTTCTTATAGTTAGTAGGGCTTACCCTGGTGTTAATATTGAGCTTTATTGTGGTCTGATAGAATGCATGGAAAAATTTCAGTCCTTTTGTATTCTTGAGGTTTCTTTTGTGTCCCAGTATGTGGTCAGTTTTGGAGAATGTTCCATGGGGTGCTGAGTAGAAAGTATATTCTCTGGTGTTTGGATGGAATATTCAGTTTGCTTCCTGTTGGTTTCTTCCTCAGTTCTGGCTATGCAGCCTCCAATCACTAACACTGCTGTAACCTCCCAACAGCTTTAAACCGCAGCACCAGCAGTTTACACTTTCCACTTCAGTATTAGTAGCTTAGGTGTGTGTGGGGGGTGTTGAATCCTTTGGCCTGGGCACTGGTCCCCACCTGGGTGGGTGGGCACAGGTAGTGTGCACCGCTGGCTGACTTTCTATCCACACACGCAGTTCCTCTCTGTGGTCCTAGCATTGACTGGCGCCTGCTGAGGTGGGCCGCCAGCCAGCCACCTGCACAGCACGCACAACACAGATGGGCCTTGGTGGCTGGGCACAGGGAGTATGTGCTGCTGACTCACCTTCTGTCCACGCACGCAGTTCCTCTCTATGGTTCTAGCGTTGGTTGGAGCCTGCCAAGGTGGGCCACCAGCCAGTTGCCTGCACAACACAGATGGACCTTGGAGGCTGGGCTCAGGGCGTGTGCTCCGCTGGCTCACCTTTTGTCCATGCACACAGTTCCTCTCTATGATCCTAGAGTTAGATGGCGCCTGCCGAGGTGGGCGCCTGCACAAAACCGACAGGCCTTGGTGGCGGGGCACAGGGAGAGTGTGCTGCTGGCTGACTTTCTGCTGAAAAATTATTTATGAAATATTTAAAAAAATCAGTAAAGCTGGGTGTGGTGGTGCAGGCCTTTAATCCTAGCACTTGGGAGGCAGAGGCAGGCAGATCTTTGTGAGTTCAAGACCAGCCTGGTCTACATAGTGAGTTCCAGGACAGTTGGGGCTACAGGGAGACCCTGTCTCAAATTGCTTTATCCCTTCCATTCCACTCAATGCTCAACAGATATGTGTTGTTGATTGAAACAGATTATGAAGAAGATAGATTAGTGAAGGGTCGGAATGACAATGAGATTTTGGTTTTGAAGGATGAGCAATAGACTTAAGATCATCCAGGAGCTGGTCCTTAGACCAGTTAAGTTAAAGCTGAATTTCTTTTAAGTGTGTGCCCTTGGGACTCAAATATTAAACAACCATTTCAGAAGAGGGGCCAGAAAGATTTTAAGTCAGGATTGGTCCGTGAACCTAAGGAAACAGAGGCTTTCAAGCCACTGAAAGCTTGCTCATGTGAACTTGTAGCAATGGTGGCATCAGCGCAAGAACCATGCCCGCTCAGTCTGGCCAACAACCCAGCATCGAACTGTACACGTGTGTAGTAGAGCCCAATCTTGGCTGAATAAATATTGGTAGCAAATGGTTATCAGGTTAGAAAGAACTTGCCTTTTTTAGAAAGCGACTACAGGTAGGGTGACTAGAGCTCAGGGGGATGAGCTGGCACTGAGGAGTGGGCAGCGAGAGTAATTTGGCACAATGGACCATCGTGCAAATGGATGGAAGGTGTGAACTATAGGGGAGAGACATTGTGGAAGGTGTGTATAAGGGACATTGTGACGGAAAAATTTATTTATTTATTTATTTATTTATTATTTATTTAGTATTTTTATTATGATTTTTTATTGATGCGTTACTGTATTCCATTCATTTTTCGTTTCTGTTCAGGGATATTCCCCTATCCCTTCCCAAAACCCCACCCCACCCCATCCAACCCCATCCAAGATCATGCACTCTGCCATAATGTCCTGCATCTTTCTCTCGGTTCTTTTTTTTATGCTTTAGGATCCATTTTCCTCTGTTTAATTTCATTTATTCTAAAATAGATACATTACTCTCCACCCATATACAGTATTACAGAGGTCTGAAAATAATTGGTGGTGTGGAGTCTAGAGCCCATTGAGAGATTCACATTATGACAACATAGTTGCTTATGGATAAACCAAAAACATAACCATACTGTCATTCAGGGGGGGCATGCCTTTCATCTGCGTGGGTTTTGATGTCAGCATTACAAATGAGGGAAACCATCCTCTGTTTGTCTTTCTGGGACTGTGTCACCTCACTCAGCATCATGGCTTTGAGCTCATCCATTACCTGCAAAGTTCATAATTGCCCATCCTTCTTTTTTATTTTTATTTATTTATTTCCTTTTTATTTATTTCTGTATGTGTATGAACTGTACTGTCTGCATTGTAAGTTTTGTTGCACCCACACGTGCAATGCTGCGGAGGTCAGAAGAGGGTGTCAGGACTCCCTGGAATTGGAGGTTCAGATGGTTTTCTGCACCATGTGGGTGATGGGGCTCAAACACGGGTAGTCTGTAAGAGCTGTCAGCGCTCTTTACCGCATTAGTCCCATCTCTCCAGCCCAATGCATCACTTTACCAATGAACTAGTTTCTCCATTGTGTAGGATGTACCACACTTTTTGTCATCCACTCATCTGTTAGGGGCATTTGGGTTGGTTCCAGATCTTCTTTTCACTATTATAAAGAGAGCTCAATAAACATGGATGTGCATATATCTTTGTGATGAGTCTTTGGGGTATATCCCAGAAGTTGTATTATTGGGTCAGGTGGGCTAAAGATAATTTCCAGGTTCTTTTAATGGGTTCTACACAATTGCCTTCCTTGAGTTGTACAAGTTTAAATTACAAATAGAAGTGGATGAGCGGTGGACATCTTCCTCACAAACCCCCTCTAGAATCGAACACTCAGAATGAACACTTTTTAAGATGTTCTCAGCTATCTTCTTAACTTCGTCATCGGTGAAGACCTTGTTCAGCTCTTTTACTCCCATCTTTTGAGTAGGTCATTGTTTTCTTACTTCTTTGTTTTTGAGTAGTTTGTATATTTTTGACATTAATGCTCTGTCAGAGGTGTTACTTGGTGAAGATTCTTCCCACTCTGTGTGGTTTCTCATCACTTCCTTGATAGTTTCTCTTGATGTACAGAAACTTTTAACTTCATGATTATTTCATTTTTCCACTGCTAGCCTTATTTCCTGAGTGACTGATGTCTGGTTTAGAAAGTCTCCTCCTAAAACCTATGTCTTGTCGGTTTGCTGCCAATTTTTCTTCTATCACTTTCAGGGTTTTCAGGTTTTAGGTTTGAGATCTTTGATTTACTTGGAGTTGGATTTGTACAGGGTGTAAAGTAGGGGTTTATATGTTCTTCTACAGATTATGTTCTAGTTTTGCCACCACCATTTGATGAAGATGCTATCTTTCCTCCATTGCGCTCTTTGCCCCTTTGTCAAATATGAGGTGGCTGAAGTTATAGAGCTAAAGTTTGGATCTTCAATTTTGTTCATTGATCAATTTTTTTTCAGTACACGGCTGTCTTTATGACTATAGCCTGTAATATAGCTTGAGTTCTGGCAACTTAATCTCCCCAGTATTGCACTTGGTTGTCTTTTGTTCGGTTTAATTCATAGGTATTTATTTCTTTTTTTTTTTTTTTTTTTGAGGCTTTGTTGATGGGAAGGTCTCTTATATTCCTTCTCCAGTTGCTTATTTTGGTGTAAAGGAGGGCTACTGATTTTTCTCGGTTTATTTTTATCCCTCTACTTTACTGAAAACTTGATAGTTTCTAAGAGTTTTCTGGTGGAGTTTTAGTTTTCATCCTGTAGGTAAACTATCACATCATCTGCAAAAAGAAAACAGTTTACTTCCTCTTTTCCAATTAGTATCCTTTAATTCACTCTTTCTGCTTTATTGCTTTAGCAGCATTTCAAGCACTATATTGAAAGGATTGGTGATAGGGGACAGCTTTGTCATGTTCCTGCCTTTAAAGGGAATGCTTCCAACGTTTCTCCATTTAGGCTGATGTTGGCTGTTGGGTTTCTTGTATCTGACTTTGATTGGGCCAAATTGAGGAATGTTTCCCCCAGTCCAATTCACTCTCAGGACTTTAAGCATGAAGGATCTGGATTTTGTCAAAGGCTTTTTTTTCTGCATTCAATTGGGATCTATCTGTGGTTTTGTCTTTAATTCCATTTATGTGTTTTATATATTTATTGATTATGTATGTTGCACCCCCTGCATCTCTGGTATGAATCCAACTTGTCATGATAGGATGATGTTTTGAATGTGGGTCTGTATGGAATTTGCAAGTATTTGCTTGAGATTTTTGCATCTGTGTTCATCAATGATATGGCGTCTATCGTTTTCTTTCTTGTTTGTGCCTTTGCCGGGTTTTGGTATTAGTGTGATGCTGGCTTCGTAGAAGGACTTTGGGATACTTTCCTTCTGTCTTATCCTTCTGAAAAGTTTGAGTAAGTATTGGTTGTCAGACCTCTTTAAATGTTTTATAGATTCTGCTGTGAATCCATCTGGACCTGGGGCTTTTTTTTAGTTGGGAGGCTTTTTATTACATCTCAATTTCCTCAAGTGTTTTATGGGTCTGTTGTTTTAAGCGTCAATCTCCTTCTTGGGTTAAGCTTGGCGAAATCCCGAATTTCAGATTCATCCATTTCTCTTAGGTTTTCAAATTTAGTTAGAGTATAGGTTTATGAACGTTTCTCATTGATTGTCTGGATCCTTTTCTTTATCTGTTGTGAGTTTCCCCTTTCATCTCAAAAATGCTACTGATTTGAGTTGCTCTTTCTCTCTTTGGTTAACTGGGCTAGAGTGGGTATGTCTATTTGTTTATCTTTTCAAAAGAAACTAGCTTTTGGATTCATTGATTTTTTGTATTGTTTTCTTTGTTTCTATTTCCTTGATTTCTGCTCTGATTTTTTTTATTTTCTTCTGTCGTGTTTAGGATTCATTTGTTGTTGTCTTTCAAGTGTTTTTAGCTACAGCCGTGTTAGATCGTTTACTTGTTCTCTTTCTGTTTTTTTTTTTTTTTTTTTTTTTTTAATGTTGGGCAACTTTAGGGCTATAAATTCCCTCTTAGGACTTGACTTTCATGTGTCCCACAGGTTTTGTTGTGTTGTATTGTCATTTTGTTTAATTCCAGGAATGCTTTTATCTTAGTCTATTATTTCGTCATCTTGACCCACTCATTGTTTTCAGATATTGTGTTGTTTAGTGTCCATGTGTTCTTATAGTTAGTAGGGACTTACCGTGTTAATATGAAGCTTTATTGTGGTCTGATTAGCAATGCTATGGAAACAACTTTCCGGTCCTTTTGTATTCTTGAGGCTTTCTTTTGTTCCCAGTATGTGTAGATTTGTGAGAATGTTCCATGTGGGATGCTAGTCAGAAAGTTATTCTCTGGTGTTTGGATGGAATATTCATTTGGCTTCTTGTTGGTTTGCTTCCTCAGTATTGGCATGCAGCCTCCCATCACTAACACTGCTGTAATTCTCCCAACAGCTTTAACCGCAGCACCAGCAGTTTACACTTTCCCCCACTCAGTATGTTAGCTTGAGTGGTGTGTGAGGGGGGTGGTGAATCCTTTGGCTGGGCACTGTCCCCACCGGGGTGGTGGGCACACGGTAGTGATGCACCGCTCGGGTTACTTTCTATCACACACGCGCTTCTCTCTCGTGTATGGTCCTAGCCTTGGTATGGTCGTCCTGCTGGAGGTGGGCCGCCAGCCAGCAGCCTGCACAGCACCCCAGACAACAGGATTGTGCTGGTGGCTGGCAACAGGGAAGTTGTGCCTCTGACCTTCACCGTTCTGTCACGCGACGCAGTTCTCTCTCTATGGTCTAGCGCTTGGTTGGAGCCTGCTAGGTGGGCCACCACAGGCATACTGCAACAACACGCATGGACCTTGGAGGGCTGGGGGGCTCAGGGTCCGTGTGCTCCGCTGGCTCACCTTTGTCCATTTACACGCAGTTCCTCTCTATGATTCCTAGAGTTAGATGGCGCCTGCCGAGTGGTGGGACGCCTGCAAGAAACCGACAGGCCTTGGTGGCGGGGTGGCCACAGGGGAGAGTGTGCTGCTGGCTGACTTTCTGCTGAAAAAACATTATTTATGAAATATTTAAAAAAATCAGTTAAACTGGGGATGTGGTTGCAGCCTTTAATCCCTAGCACATTAGGGAGGCAGAGGCAGGCAGATCTTTGTGAGTTCAAAGACCAGCCTGGTCTACATAGTGAGTTCCAGACAGTTGGGGTTACAGGCGAGACCCTGTCTCCAAAAAAGACAAAAAAAAAAAAAAAAAAAATTCAGCAAAAAAATTGTTTTCTACACTTACTTTTAAGTTATAAATTTACTTTATTCTTGTTAGAATATAAAGCAGTTCACATTACATATTTTCATTAAATTTGTTTGTTCTGTAATTCAAAATTGACTGACACAAAGGAGCACTGAAAATGTAAAGTAATTAAATGCTGCGCATGTAGGCAAATCCTTTTAATCCTGGCACTATACAGGAAGAGACAGGTGGAGGACAGTCTAGTCTACATAGCCAGTTTCTGGTCAGCTGGAGCTACATGAAGACCACGTCTCAAAAACAAACAAACTAAACAAACAAACAAGAAGTTAATTAACTATGCACAGCTAGCGTCTGGGTAGTTGATTAGTAAAGCAGTTGCCTAGAAGACAAAAACTTTTAGTTTGAACGACAGCTCCAGTAAAACGCATCAGCTACTTTTGGGGCTGTGTGGAAATTTAAGTCTTTAAAGGGCTTGCCACAAGAACATGAGACCCTGAGTTTAGTTCACCATTCCAACGGGGTGTGTGTGTGTGGGGGGGGGGGGTTACTGGAAATTCTGGGAGCCAGGTAATAATGTCATCATTGGGGAGGTGGAGAAATGTGGATCCCTGGAGACAGCTGGCCATTCATTCTGCTTACACTGCATGACTCAGAAAACATAGTGATCATATCTCAAAATGAAGGAGATGGTTTCTGAGGAATAACACCTCAAATTCATCTCTGTTCTACACAGTCATGTAGAAACACATGCACACAAACCCGTACACAACCATTCACCTGCACACACATGAACACCTCCACATATTTATATGGGCATCCAACCAAAATGAACATAATTGAAATAGAGTATGTGAACTTAAAGTTAGTTTTAGAGTATGTGAATTTAACCATCTTATAGGGATAATTAAATTAATGACTTTTGTATTTATACCTTTGGTTTTCTTTTATTATAATTAACATTACTTTTAAATATATATATATATATATATATATATATATATCTTTTGAAAAACATTTTACTATTTCTAAGCAAAAATAATTTAGATACAATATGTGCTTTCTCATATAACCAGAACATGCTATTGAATTTTTAAAAATTAATCATAAAACATTTTTCAAATATGAAATAATTAAAGAAAACAGATTTTAATTTCCAAAATAACCCCCCAAATAATTGTCCTGTCCTTAACTATTGCTAGGGTAATGAATAATGAAAAATAAGCAGAAAGACTGTAAGAATTAGGGGAGGAGGTGCAAGAATATATTGAAGCACAATCTTACCAGCTCAAAGGACCTGGTTCATATGAACCTATAGCAATGGTGTCAGCATCTACAAGATCCATCCAAACTCAAGCATCCAAAAAGAGAATAGAATTGGGGAAATGGGGAGCAGGACCCACTCTTCTTTAAAAAAAAAATACATGGTGGGGCAGTCTACTGGAGAGTCCAGAACAGGGAGAGTGTATAAGATGATTAAGAGGGGCTGGAGGGATGGCTCAGTGGTTAAGACCAATGAATGCTCTTGCAGAGGACCAGGGTTTGATTCCCAGTACCCACATGGTGGCTAAGTACCATCTTTAACTCCAGTTCCAGGGGAATCTGATAACCTCTTCTGACCTCCACAGCATTGCAGAACACGGGTTCACCAACCTACATGCAGGCAGTACAGTCATACACATAAAAAGTAGAAATGCACAAAAATGCAATAATAGTATTAGTTAAAATATGGACATGACATTTACATAAGAGATATAGGGAACAATGTTATCTTCCAATAAAATCAAGTGCATTTAAGTTGATGGGCCTTTAGGAATACTGGTGAGCAACTATGTTCATGAGTAAAAAAATGTTTTATATGAGTTGAAGTAAATTTACATGTGCAGAAAACTGTTTTCATATATGATTTTCAGATTTTGTGTCATGTTTGAGGAAAGATAATATTTTTACTTAACTGTAGGTAATTAATATATTTTTCTTAGACATAAATTATATCTCAATGCACAGACATTAAATGGGGGAATAATAAAATTAGCATTTTAATTTTGTTCAAAATTTAAAATTGCTAATGATCTTTTCAGTTTTATAATCTCATTATTATTATTATTATTATTATTACTATTTTGGTCTTTTTGAGAAAGGGTCTCCCTGTTGCCCCAACTGTACTGGAACTCGCTCTGAAGACCAGGCTGGCTTTGACCTCACAAAGATCAGCATGCCTCTGCGTCCCAAGTACTAGAATTAAAGGCCTGCGCCACCACGCCTGTCTTATTTATCATTATTTTTATTGAATTTAATAATTTACATTCAATATAATTTGATGTTTATATTCCCTCTTCTATCTAAAAGTATATATATATATATATATATATATATATATATATCCTTTATACTCGAATTTTTATGATAAGCCCCAGCTTCCTGAAAAACTGTTTCCTTGTTGAACATGATCTTTTCACAATTTCTTTAGCCTTGGAAGTTAGAATAATGTCCTATTCAAGGACAAGATCTCTGCAGCCTCTTGTTCTCTATACATTGGCCTGTTGTGAGTTTCTGTGTTATTCATTGTTTTGCATAAAGAAACTTCTCTGGTGAGAATTGACAGAATGTATGAGTATAAAAGCGAATCATTAGGAGTCAGTTTAATATCACAAATATTTAGTAAAAAATAGTACTGGGTTCTCCCCTATGTCTTATGAACTGTGTAGGCTAAGATTCATAAGCCTTGTAGCAATGCCATGTATGGGTCCATATTAAGAAGTGGTTCTTAAATCTAATAAGATAAAGTTGGTGACTCCCTTAATATTCATGCCACTATTTCACCAGTGAGGATATCTTGTCATGTCAGATGATATTTTAGTTCACAGAATCCACAGCCTTGTAGGGTTGATGATAATCTTTTTTTTTTTTCCTTACATGAGCATGCATAATGTCGTTTACCATTATGTATATTAACCTCTAGAGATGAAGACTAAAGTCAGCACCAGCTTGATATCTCTTTGTTCTTTCTGATGCTTATCTTTCTAGTGTTCTCAGCAATAGAGTCTAAGCATCCAGTTCTGTTTTGTTGGATTTCCTTTTTAAATTGATTTATTGTGAATTTCATGCAGAAATTTTATTTATATTAATATTTGCTCATTTAGCTGCTCCTTATACACACACAGACACACACACAGACACACACACACACACACACACACACACATATATATATATATATATATATATATATATATATTAGAGTGAAACCCATATCACTTTTTTTTAATTAAATAAGGTATAAAAATCATGAGAATACTAAATATAGTGTAAGGAAAGCAAATAGAAATACTAATGAAACCACTCATGTCCTTATGTCTTAGGGCCCAGCATAGCTACTTTTATTGAACTTAAGGGTTGTTTAATTACAAAGTTAAAAGGACAGCATTAGAAATAAATCTTTCTGTCATTACATTCATAAACAGATTCACTTAATTTATATATTTTCCAAATGGAATTTATAAAATTGTGTCATATCTGTGGGAAATGACTTCAAAACTCCAGAGAAGTACTCAGTGGTGGCAGCATTTCTGATACGGTATGCATAAGCATAGTCCCTGAATCCATTTCTTTGCTTGCAACTGTAATTAACAGTGGGACATCGAATTAAGCATAACTCAGCAATGTGTTGAGACTATAAAGTCCAGATGTGGCACATTCTGTTGGGGAATCTTAAGTGAGTATAATTTTGAGTAGTAATAAATATACATAAAAATTCCACCTCATTGAATCTACCCTAAATTGATTTCCACATATGTGCCCGCATTAGCACCTAGAAGGACAATATCTGTACAATATCTTGGCAATACCAAAAAAGAAATTATAAGCTGCTATAAATGTCCACATATTAAGAACTAATTAATAATTTGTTACATTCTAGAGATATATTTTATGTACACAAAGATGGATGAAGTAGTTCTAATTACCTAAATACATGTTATTAAATTATCAAAATGCAGTATTCATTAAAAGAAATGCCAGCCATAAAAACTAAGATACATTAATATCAAAACACCTATTTTAAAGGTCACAATGGTAAAATTCATATATTGGATTTCTAAATATTTATATTTTCAAAATATTGTAAAAGAAATCTACCCCCAAAACAGAATAAGTTTACTTGAGGACAAAATGCCAAGATATAAATTATAAACTGTGCTTCTAGTAGGTATGTGATGTGCTCATTTTTATTTATTTATTTATTTTAATTAATTTTATTTATTTCTGTATGTGTACGAATGTACTGTCCGCATGCAAGTCTGTGCACCCGTGTCGTGCAAGGCCGCGGAGGTCAGAAGTGGGCGTCGGATTCCCCTGGAGCTGGAGTTCTCCTGGAATTGGAGTCTCAGACGGCTCTCGGCCGCCATGTGGGTGCTGGGGATCGAACCCGGTTCCTATGCAAGAGCGGTCTGCGCTCTTAACCGCTAGACCATCTCTCCAGCCCATGATGTGCTCATATTTAAACACTTGCTGATAGAATCTGAAATACACAGTCTGAATATGATTCTCTGGCGATAGAATAAAGTTAATATTGTGAATTAACGTTGGGAATGAATCTAAATATTTATTTATTTATTTAACTTTTTTTTATTGATGCTTTGTGCATTTCATACATCATTTTCCAATTCAGTTCAGGTATATTTCCCTTTCCCTCCCCCCCACCCCCACCCCAACCCAGATCATGCATTCTGCCATAACTGTCCTGCATATTTCTCTAAGTTTTTTTTTTTTCATTTTGTTAGCTATAAGTGATAATCCAATGAGTACAAAGCATCCTTCATGTAAAAACTCCCAATTTCAGAGCTGTTAGTGCCCACACCCCCATTGCCGCCGCCTCTCCAGCGGGAGTTGAGGAGGTGTATTGTCATCAAGTTGATCAAAACGAGTGTCCACAGACTACATTGGCATGTAGTTTCACATTCACCGCCAATCGACAAGCCCTTACATGATCTACCACGGCCTCCTCTTCTGCATATTGTTCTTTAGGCTTAGAAATGGGGCACATGTGGATGAGAAACAAAACAGTCCCCACCCACACTCTCAGAGCTGTTGTCATTGGACATCTGGTCAAATTTCTGGTCTGTTTCTTTCATCGGGCTGCAGTTTTCCAGGAATAATCTTATCGATCCTACTAAATGGAGCACAAAGCAATTAACTAGTATAGGTATTAACACCAACTTAATGACTGAGAAAGGAAAGATACAGCTTGGCATTGAGGTTAGTATTTACAAACCAGATGATACAATGTCCAACTGAAACAGGTTCAGCCTTAATGACCCGTCTGAACCATCAAAAGATAGAAAAGGTGCCTCAGATTTCCATAAAACATCCAGAACCCCTCTCGTGCGTTATCCTACAGCTTATAACAACTAATGTATAGAGATGAGTCTCCCTATCATTAAAACGTTTACTACCTTCTAGGTTCCACAAGAGATTATCGAATGAGAGACTTCTCTTGCCTATAGCGCGCGCGCGTGCAGACTGCGCCCAAACGGAGAAATCATCATTGACGATGATAGAGGCTTGGCTCCAACTGTAATTTGGATGACAACTTTATGAGGTAATCTTTCTTATAATACACCGGTAAAGACTGCCTTCTTTAATTGACTAATAAACATTAAGAACTATGAAAAAGGATTATTCTCGACCTGTCTCACAGAAACTAAATATAATGCTAAAGTATCCTTAAACTATGCACTTAAGCAAAATATATCAATACGGGAGAGCTCTGACATCCAAGTGTGGCATTATTGCGTACCACTGGGACTGCTTGGGTCAGGGGATCAGCGGCCCCCACAAAAGGTAAAGGCTCACTTGCCTCTAAACTGGGATACCTGCTAAGAAGAGAGGCGATTAAGCCCTGCTGTCAATGACCTGAGCGTTTAACATGGAAATATGATGTATTGAGACCACATTTGCAATTGTACAGTTGGTCTCGGGAACACCAGAGAGTGTTACCAAAGGCCACTAATCAAATAAAACAAATATACGGAGTCTCCCTGAGTCAAGCAAGATTCCACCGTCAGCAACAGCTAAACCTCACCTGCCTGGAAATACTGTGCAGCAGAGGCAGCCATATGCCTGTATATCCCAAATCTAATTGGCTATTGGCTCTCTCCTTGGAGGAATAACCCATGGCTGATGCCACAAGCTTACATCCTCTACAGGTTAGGAGATGTTATAAGCCACAGTAAGACCCTGTCATATTTAACAGGAAAAAATATAATTCATGGATCAACATATCATCTAAACATATGTGTCTATACCAAAGTAACTTACCATAACTATTAGTGCTGTTTAAATACCTATATATCTAATTGAATCTAAATATTTATACATAAGTAGTGAAGGCAATGACACCTCCATGTTAAAATGTCAAGAACTTGGTAAGTGCCTAAATGTAAACCACTCAAAATGTTGAAAATAAGGTCAGGGATATGGCTCATATGTGAGAAGTGACTGCTACAAAACCCTGAGTTTGATCCCTGGACCCTGTTGTGAAAGGAGAGGACTGGTTCCTGAAAGTTGTATTCTGACCTGTACTAGGTGGTGTGGTGTGCAATCCTGTACGGAAAAACACTCACACATATATATGCACACACACACACACACACACACACACACACACACACACAGACACACACACACACACACAGACACACACACATGAACATTAAGTTCAAATATTTGAGTAAAATGTGTCCTTCTATCAAATTGATTTTATTATTATGAAGAATGTGACTACTCCTGAATACTCAAGAGGGACAAATACAAATTGAGCATTAAATGGTAAGTAAAAACATTTTTATGATTATTTGCTTAAAGCACATATTCAAGTTTCTAATTATATTTAAAGAAAATAATTTAAAGTGATTATTTCAATGGTACAGAAATATGTTCACCAAGCCAAGATTTGTGAAAAGAAATGAAAGCTTCCAATGCAGGTATTTTTCTGTAACTACTAAAGTATTAAATATATAATTCTACCACACATGAACTTATTTTATGTATTTATAAATTGTATTAAATTATCAAATATACACTCTGACATGAATATATATTGCAAAATATTCTTTTGTTTCTATTTAGCATTTATATCTGAAAATATCATTGAGTCATTTGCCTTCTCCCATTCCCTACCTTCCTATTACTCTCTTATTACCTCCACCACATTTTTCAAATCCCAATTGATTCCATTTGCTCTTTCCTGTATGAAAATGGATGTGGGATCTTATCAGAAAGATAGGTAACCTCTACAGAATTGAAAACTGGCTTTCCCTTCCCCAGAAGTAATCAACAACTAGACAGTTGCAGATTGCAGTTCTCAAGCAACTCTCCCGTGTATGCTCAGACCTCAGCTGACTAGACATGTGTAGCTCTAGTGCATAATTCAATATTAAATTATTTTTAATAAAATACTTTTATTGACATTTAGTGTATTTCATACATCAACTTTCAGTCCAATTGAGACATATTTTCCTTTCCCAGCCCCTACCATACCTCAGTTTATGCATTCTGACATACATGTCTTGCATCTTTCACTAAATATTTCCAGTTTTTCTCTACAAACGCTTGATGCATTTTGCAGAATTTAACTATATCAGTCAATTATTTGACCCAGTCCTTATGTTGTTTTTGTCCCCTCCTTTGTATTGCTCCAAAATATGCCTATAAAAACATCACATACGTATCATAATTATGACCTCCTAGAATAAATTGTATGTTAATTCCAAAATATGTTTAGATAGTCACATTTTTCCCTTTAATTTTATATTACTCTAAAATATGAATACATGACTTCCACCCATATATCATAATTACAATGTCTGAAAATAAGTGGTAGGTTAATTCTAGAGCCCATTAAAGGATTCACATTATAACAGTTTCTCAGCCATCTTTACTTCCTCACTGGTGAAGTCTCTGTTCAGGTCTTTACGCCATCTTTTGAGTAGGTCATTTGTTTTCTTATTTCTTTGTTTTCTAAGTACTGTATATATTCTGGATGCAAATGTTCTGTCAGATGGATCACTGGTGAAGGATTCCTCCCACTCTGTGGGTTTTACCTTCACTTTCTTGATTGTTTCTTTCACTGTATAGAAGCTTTTGAATTTGATGAAGTCCCATTTGTCAACTGTTGACCTTATTTCCTGTGTGGTTGCTGTTTGATTTAGAAAGTCTTTCCCCATGCCAATGTCTTGTAGGTTGCTGCCAACTTTTTCTTCAGTCACCTTCAGAGTTTTGGGTTTCAGGTTGAGATCTTTGGTTAACTTGGAGTTCATTTTTGTACAGGTTGAGAGGTAGGGGTATAATTTTGTTCTTCTACAAATGGTGATCCAGTTTTGCCAGCACCATTTGCTGAAGATGCTATCTTTCCTCCATTAAGCTTGTTTGGACCCTTTCTCAAATATAAGGCGGCTGAAATTGTATGAGTTCAAGTTTGGATCTTCAATTTTGTTCCATTGGTCAATAGGTCTGGTTTTTTTTTATTTTTATTAATTAATTAATTAATTAATTTGTTTATTTATTTATTTTGGCTAGTACCAGGCTGTCTTTACAACTATAGCCCTGTAATGTAGTTAGAAGTTTGGTAAATAATCTGTCCTGTATTACACTTTTTGCTCAGGGTTGCTTTAGGTATTTGGGGGCTTTTTCCATATGAATTTAAGGATTATTTTCTTCCAGGTCTGTGAAGATACTCTTGGAAATTTTGATTGGGCTTTCATCAAATCTGCATATTAATTTGGGTAGAATGAGGTCCCATTTGTCAACTGTTGACCTTATTTCCTGTGCAGTTGCTGTTTGATTTAGAAAGTCTTTCCCTATGCTAATGTCTTGTAGGTTGCTGCCAACTTTTACTATATTACTTTCTCCAATCCATGAGCATGGGAAGTCTTTCCATTTTTTATGTCATCTTCAATCTCCTTCAGTGGTTAAAAATTTTGTTGTAGAGATTTTTGTTGTCTTTGGTTAGGCTTGTTCCCAAATATTTTATTTTTTTAAGGCTATTGTGATTGGAAGGGTCTCATTACATTCCTTCTTCAGTTACTTCTTGTCGATATAAAGGAAGGCTTTTGTATTCTGCCAGTTTACTGAAACTCAATACTGTCTACGTGTTTTCTGGTGGAGTTTTTACCATCCCTCAGGCAAACTATCATATCAACTGCAAAAAAGGATAGTTTTACTTCCTCTTTTCTGATTAATACCCCTTTAATTTCACTCTCTTGCCTTATTGCCCTATCAAGCATTTCAAGCACTATATAGAAGAGGAGTGACAATAGGGGGCAGCATTGCCAGGTTCCCGCCTTTATGAATAATTTTAATTTTTCTCCATTTAGGATGATGTTGACAGTGGGTTTGTTGTATATGGCTTTGATTATGTTGAGGAATGTTGCCTTTAGTCCAGTTACCTCTGATACTTTAAACATGAAGGGACACTGTCCCTTGTCAAAGGATTTTTCTGCATCAATTGAGATGATTGTGTTATTTTTGTCTTACAGTCCATTTATGTGTTCTGATATTTATTGATTTATGTATCGTGAACCATACCTGCATCTCTGGTATGGATCCAAGTTGGTCACGATGGATGATTTTTTTGATGTATGTAATTTGCAAGTTCTTCAGTGTTTTTCATACAATACTTTAAGTTAAGAGAAATGATAAATGGCCAAAAGAAGAAGTAAACATTTGTCATAACATAATTATGTCTAGTAGGATTATTTCATCAGTGTATGTCATTAATAGTCATTTTTGTAGCATAGCTACTTAAAATTATTTGCTCAATAGTTTTTTTCCTATGTTGGCATATAGATTAACATTTTTCTTTTTAATATTTTATTTATTATTTTTGTATAAAATATATGAGTGCTTTGCTTGTATGCAGGTATGTGCACTCATGTTGTGAAATGCCCACAGAGGTCAGAAGGCTTTGAATCTCCTGGAACTGGAATGACAGACAGGGGTTAACTTTCATGTGGATGCTGAGAATTGAACCTGAGTTCTCTACAAGAGCAGCCAGTGCTCATAACTGCTGAGCAATCTCTCCAGCCCTCATAGATTAGTATTTGTTTTGAAATTAAACAACAATTTTCCTGCATATATAAAGTATATCAATATCTACTTTATGCCAATGTAGTACTAATGCTTATATTTTGTTTATGTCTAATGTAACTGTGTTGTATAAAGTCTAACCAGACTAAAGATGAATGAAACATGAATATATCAATGAATTTCTTCTGTATTCTAGAATCCTAGTGTACAAGTGATATATTCTTAACCATAAACTATTTCATTCTAAAGAACTACAAACCCAGACATTTCTAGATTTGTTATTAGGTATACTGCAGATTTGTAACAGAAGAATATCAAATAAACAACTTGGTAAAACAAGATTTAAACAAGGGTAGCCATTTTATCTACTAATATTAAATATTGTTTATGAAGTCTTAGTTTAACCAATAAAGAACTAAACGTAGTATACATAATAAAAGAATAAGCCTTTTATTGACTTTTATTTGAAATACCTTAAAGACTCTCAAGAAAATGTGTAGATCTCATAGATAATTTAAGCAAAGGACTAGGATGGATTATCACTGTTTCCCATACACTGCTATGAGAGAGAGAGAGAGAGAGAGAGAGAGAGAGAGAGAGAGAGAGAGAGCTCAGTAGTCAGTTATTTCCTGTAGCTCTTAGTACAGAGGTAGGATCTTGTAATATTCTCCCCAACCATTATTGTATGTTAAACTGTGTTGACAGAATGAAGATCTCTTTAATCTTTCCTGAGTGCAGCTTTCCTATAATGTCAGGAACACACTAATGGACTCAGTAGGATATATATATGATATATATCTGTGATATATATCATATATATATCATATATATATATGTGTTATTGAATATAAATGATATATATGTGATATATATCATATACATTCAATAACACATATATGTACAATTAAAGAAGAGGGCATGAAATTAAAGGGAGTGTGGGAACAGAAAGAGGAAGGCAGTGAGTGGTGGAAATGATGTAAGTAGAGTAGTCATATATCAAATTCTCAAACAATTGAAATTAAAAATTCAGAAATAAATGTCATGTAGCTGCATTAAATCTCCACAATGAACATTAAAAGCACTGAAGAAGTAAATTGAAGAAGGCTCTTCAAGACTGAACATACTCCACAATTCATAGATAGGAAGAACTGGCATTGCAAAATTGTTATAGCACCCAAAGGAATCTTCAAATTCAATGTAATGCACGAGCAACACCCAGTAACAGTAGGGACCAAAGTTGGGCCTCTGGGCAGATGGGGGTTACGTCTCAAAGACTCAGTCCCCCCAATACTGGAAGCTACAAACAACAAAGGCTTACCTTTCCCCAACCTGGGAGGCAAAGCATCTGCCATGCACAAATTTGGACCTTATCAGAGGAGATTGTGGGGAATTTAGTCTCTCAGAGAATGCAGAAATTGCTGCCCAACCCAGGAAGTGGTTCACGCTCTGCTCTGCCTCACCATCATCCTACCACCAGGGGAATGTGGACCCATTATGACTCATGGTAGGGATCCCAGAGCTTCAGTCTCATTTAAGAGGAATGCTCCAGCTCACAAGATGGGATCACAGCTCCAAGACAATGGGAAAGGAATATTGCTTCAGTAAAAGAGGCAACAACAAGAGGGGAACAACGTTAGTCCACAGGAGTAGACCTCAGCTCAGCTCCAGGTTCACGGCAGTGGACCATGATTACAACACACAGAATATAAATGCACCTCCATGTTTACAACAGAGGATTTTCATTGTAATTCATCAAATTGTTTTACCACTATTTCAAACCGTTAATTTTAGATGCCATTCATTTCTTTTTTTAATTTTTTTTATTAATTTTATTTATTTCCGTATGTGTATGAATGTACTGTCTGCATGCAAATCTGTGCACCCCTGTCGTGCAATGCCACGGAGGTCAGAAGAGGGTGTCGGATTCCCCTGGAACTGGAGTTCTCCTGGAATTGGAGTCTCAGACGGTTCTCAGCCGCCATGTGGGTGCTGGGGATCGAACCCGGGTCCTCTGCAAGAGCGGTCGGCGCTCTTAACCGCTAGGCCATCTCTTCAGCCCTGCCATTCATTTCTTGATTATGTTTATTACTGTTTAGTTTTATAAAATATTGTGAATGAGATTACTTAATGATTTATATATTAGTGTTTTATTTGCTTATTTATGAAAATCACTGATTTTTAAAATAATTTTTTTATTTGTTATTATGGTTCAGTTGAGGGTGAGTGTGCACATGCCAATCTAAATATGTAGATTCAAGAAAAATGTGTGGATTGTTTCTCTCCTCCCACTTTTTGAGGCATGGTCTGCACTTTTCAGGCTAGCAACCCTCAGAATTTCTGTGCAGTTCTCTGTATCTGCCTCCACTATAACCGTACAACTGCTGAGATTACAGTTTTGCACTATCATACCTATTTCTTAACATGTGTTCTATGGATTCAACTCAGATCTAGACTTGCAAGCCAAGCATTTTCCCCAATAAACTATTTCAACTTCCTGCTACTGATGTTTGTATATCGTTCTAGGTTCTTTGTTAAAAGTTTTACATATGTTGTAAAATTTCTCTTTTACAAGAGAAGTATTCTGGAAGTATTAATGTTTATTAAGTACAGGATTTTCTTGGCTGAAAGTAAGGGCATTTTATTTTTTTCACCATTTTCCATAGGATATAATTTTATGTATTTAGGTCCTGCCCCTTATTCACAACTTCCCTGACTGCTCACCTCCCATTGCCTTTCATTTCATTAGCATAGACTGTCTTTTCTTGTCATTTTACAAAAAATGTGTTTGCCATTGACAGTAATGCTTGTTTCTGGCTTGGTGGGTTCTGTCTTTTAATCCTGTATGCTAGTTTAGGTCCTTTCAGTGGAATTGAGGCTGTTAAGTTTCATAATTATTTTTGAAATTTATATAATTATTGCCATCATTTTCTGTTTTTTTTTTATTTCTGTAATATTTGGTTCTTTACTGATCTGCATTTGCTTGCTTCTTGTTCTAGATAATTTTATTCTTTCCTCTCACATCATGGATACATTTTTCTCATTTGTATATAATATTCTATGTATTCTGTAGTGTTGTCCTGTGGTCATGAGTAACTTTAGCTATTATTCATCCCAGAAGCTCTTTTCTTTTCACTTCAATTTTAGAAGATATGTTTGCTAGATGTAATAATTTGGTTTGGCATTTATTGTCATGAAGTGTGTGAAATGCATTATTATATGATATCCTAGCTTACAGACTTTCTGATTTCAAGTCCCTGTTACTCTGATTTGTTTGCCTTTACATATGACTTGAAACCTCTTTTAAGTTTCCAGTATACTCTCATTTCTATTGTCTTTAGAGTTTAACTAATATATAGAGTTGCTTTCTGGTCATATTGATATAGGGTTTCTTAATGGTGTCATGACATTGATATTCCCCATTTAATTAGATTCAGGAAAAGTCTCATATGTCATCTTGTGAGTATTATGCTAAATCACACCACAAAATCTATTTCCTAAAAAGTTCACAAATATGAGTAGCAAATTTTAATACTCTTCACAGATGAGCATGTGGCAGAAAACACTTGAGAGAAGTTTTACAATATATACAGCATTATAATTATGTTAAATTTTTTTAGAGTTATATACATAGATATATAGAGATAAGAGAAATATATATATATATATATAGAATAAAATTGTTGGCAACCAAGTAATGTTGTTCTTTATTTTCAAGGGACATTTCCTTTCACTGCAATCCCTTCTCCTTTTGCAAAGGCAGCCTTTTGATTAATACTGGTCTCTTCCTCCTACTTCACCTAATATTCTCCATGGCATAGCTAGAGCTGGAAGTTAAGTGTCCATCGAGAAGCTAATTTTACTCTCTTTCACATCTATATCAGATAACAGTTGGGAGTTCACAAAATTGTGAGTGAATTGGCATGAACGGGTAAAACTTGGAAGTGAGAGAGGGAACGGTGGAAATTACATAATTATAGTACTCTTATGTGAAATTCTCAAAAAAATAAACCACTACCAAAGAACTGTTAATTGTACTGCAGAAAATCATAACTAAAACATAAAACTTTTCAGGGGCACAATACAATACCATTTATTTTCCAATAGTGCGTATGTGAATGAATCCTCTTACCAGCATACATTGCTTTATCTGTGATAACAGGAAAAAAATCATATTTACCATTTTCACACACTTCACATTTTCCAAACCCATTAATTGATATTTTTATATAGATAAATCCCCTTCTTATTTTAAGATATTGCTTTGCCATTCTTTTCAAGTTGGAACTCCCTGGCATCATATAACCTCACTCTATTTTTCTTCTACTGCTTAATGAATTTCCAATACTCTTGAACATAAAACACAGATTAAATTTTTATTTATTTTCCTAAATATTATGAATCACATAAAGTTAATACTTATATTCATTTAATTCTGTCATATTACTTGTGGTATGCCAACTATATTATTTTTATCAATATGCATTTATGAGAAGGAAAACTCTAATGGTAAAGTTTGATGGTGATATTAATTAGTAATTGGAAGAAAATTTATGAGTGATATTAAAGGTTTTATGAAGATTACAGGAAATTAGCTGGGATATAAATATCAATTTTATAGCAGAAGCAATAATTAAATGCAATCCTTAAAATCGCTATATGTAATGGTTAATTTTGTATGTCAACTTGAGTAGGATAAAAGATACCAACATAATTTGTAAAAACAAAAAAAAAGCTTTTTTTGTGCTTGTTTTTATTCTTGCCTCACAAGTACTTGTGAATGGACTGTATACAGAATAACGGAGGTGTTCATGGCAGTGTGCATGGGTAACATTTAATCTGCTGAGAGCCTGAGTATAACAACATGCCAGAAGTTGAATCCCTTCTCTCCCTAGGAGCTAGAAGATCAAAGTTCTCTGTTCTCAGATACAGGCAATTACATTGGTAAATCTTTCTGGAGCTCCATCAAGACTCGAAGTACTGTTCCCCTTTTCTGGAGGTATTTTTCCTAGGAGGAAGTTACATCAGCGCTCTGCCATATTTTCAGACCTCCGAGTTTATGCTGGAAATGCTTGACCACTCTGAACAATCATCACCTTATAAATCTCAGGTTGAGGAATGAAATAATCCTTATAGACAACTGAGCCAGTATTCTAATAGCCAATCTGTATCTATTTATATCTATTGTCGACTTATTTCTCTGTGCAGATAATCATAACAAAAATATGATGTTTCAGGAGCATAAATCTTAACCTTCTTAAATTAGTCATATTTGAACATATCATGAAACATCAAATTCTTTTAAATAACTTGAACTTTTGAATTTACAATTTTACTTTTTATGTGTTAACAGACATAGACATTGATAATAATTTAAATGAGCAACTGAAATATTTTAGACATTTTTTTTTATTTTGAACTGAGAGCTTTCCTAAATATTGAAGATATACTCTAAAGAAGGGATTATACTAAGACCAGTGCTATTATTGGCATTAAAGAAATTAGTTACCATATATTTATTTATACCTATACTTATTTCTGTACAAACATGTACTTTATTGAGATAAAAAATAAAACAATACTTTATGTAATACATTCAAGAAATTTATTTGAAATTTTTGACAAGAATATTTTCCTGTGTGGATGAGTTTGCTCTTTTTAAGATTTATGTACTTAATTAGCTCAAAATATTTTTCATCATGAACAACACATTTAACAAATCCAAAATTCAGTTGTAAAAAAATAAAATAAATGTCATCTGTTACTAGCTTCAAAATACAAATCTTGAAATTTATATGTCACTCCTAGTAATAATGAAATAAAAATAACATTTTCATATGCTTATAGCAGTCGGCTTAAAACCATACTCAAATTTGGAACATCATATGAGTTAGTAAAGCAATATTCCAAAGGTTGTATATAAATGGAAAAGACTAACAGAGATATGTCATAATTTGATCAGGAGTATTTATCTGCCACCAGTTCATTCTAATCTTAATACTAAATGTAAATGTGAAAAATGATAACCCATCGAGATCTCCATATCCTAAGAAACAAATTGGGAAGTAGAATAACACCATAAATTATTGCTACTCAGCTGCTCGGTGTCAACCTGCTAAGCACTATACTGTACAACGAAGGCTCAATATACTTAAGATGAACAACAGATGCAAAAAAAGATACCACCTCTTTCTCCTTAAAAGTTTTTAGTAAGTCCACACTCATGAAGTAAGATAAACAATAGTATTGGATTTCATTTTTTTCATTCTTTTATTAAACAAACCTTCAAGGAAATTTAAATGTTTATTTTCTTGCTACATGATCATAAATTGCCACATTGAAAGCTTCTCTATCTCAGTTATTATTATGCTAAACAGTACACCTAGTTTACAACAGCAAGAAAACCAGACACAGGGAATTTGTGACATGTATATTGGACTGATCAGGAAGGACTTGTTACAATTAGGTTAAGTATTGTGAAGATCAAATGAAAAATATAGATCAAAGCCAAAAGCAAAAAGGTAGAAAAGTCTTCATAAGAGTCAAAATGAAAGACACGTATTAAAAAAATTAGACAATATTTACTGGAAAAAAAAGTGGTTTTATGCCAGAAAGAATTAGAGATGGCAGAGATTCCTCAATAGAAACTTCCTAACTAAAGACGAGAGAGAGAGAGAGAGAGGGAGAGAGAGAGAGAGAGAGAGAGAGAGAGAGAGAGAGAGAGAGAGAGAATAAAAGAAAGAGTAGACAGAAATCTTATAGATAGTAGGACAATTTCAAAAGCATTAACACATGTAAATGTTATACCAGTAAAAATAATAAAGAGCAAGTGTTAAGGGGAAAAATGACCAGGCAAAAACTATGGACTATTAAAGAATTTAGAGAGATGGCTCAGCAGTTAAGAGACCTTGCTGAAGAAATAAGCACTTTCTTCCAGAAAGCTGTGCTTGATTCCCAGCACCTAAGTTGGAAGGCTCACAAGCACATGTAAAGGGATACAACACCTTTTCTGGCCCCTGTGGGCTCTCAAACACAGGACACTCACACACACAGAGACACTAAATAAAAATAATACAAATAAATTATTTGAAAAAATATTTAAAATATTTTGATGTAGATGGTGAAAATTTGACAAATGTTTTGCCATATTATATAAAAAACATAAATATGTACATAAATAATGTTAAGACTCCTTGGGTAGTTTACATCTAATGGTGTTTACTGCCAAGCCTGAAAACTCAAGTCCAGTTCAGTATGGTGTAAAGAGAGAACCGAGTTTTACAGATTGTTTTCTGGTTTCTGGAATATGCGTGCCCACTCACTATATATAGCATAATTTTTTTTTTAATTTTTTAATTTTATTTATTTTCATATGTGTATGAATGTTACTGTCTGCATGCAGGTTTGTGCACCCGTGTCGTGCAATGCCACGGAGGTCAGAAGAGGGCGTCAAATTCCGCTGGAACTGGAGTTAAAGACGGTGGGTGCTGGGGATCGAACCCGGGTCCTCTGCAAGAGCAGTCAGTGCTCTTAACCCCTCTATGGTTAGTCCACCCACCACATGGCTGACCTCCTCCATGCAGGTTCTAAACAGCATAATTTTATGTCTATCTCCTTCTCCTCTCCATTCTCCATACAAAGGTAGTTGGTGAATTTTACAGGTTTCCTGGCCTGAGGATTTGTCTTTAAATTAAGTAAAATTGAGCTAAATTTTCATTTTAAATCCATTATTAAATTATTTTATGAATGATAATAAGAACCCTAAAAGGAAACCCTGTTTTCCCCACACATAAGATGTGTAGTTAGATAGAGAGATTATAGATTGCATGATAGATTAGTTAGATTGATGATAAATAGAGATACATAGATTTATAGATGATAGATAGATGATAGATAGATGATAGACAGAAAGATAATGAGTTTCCATGAGAGATAGATGATAGATAGATAGATAGATAGATAGATAGATAGATAGATAGAAGGATAGATAGATAGATGATAGATAGATAGATAGATAGATAGATAGATAGATAGATAGATAGATAATGAGTTTCCAAGTGTTGATGAAATATTATGATGATGCCAGAAGGGTTCAGGAAATTTTTTTTAATTGGTCAGGTGCAGTGGTGGGTAGCTAAAGGAAATTTTTATATGTCCTGATAATCAGGAGAGCTATTATAGTTGTAAATAATGCCTTTGCTGGAAAGCTGCTACTGTTGTAGATAAGGTTTGGGAGCAAAGCTGCATAACTGAGTTTAGATGCAGACATCCAGATTGGTCTGGATGTGGGAAGTGGAAGGTAAGCTATTTGACTAAACTCCTTCCACAGTGGTTTTGAAACTGAGCTGAAGGCACTTGGACAGTTGAGTGCCAGTCCTTGATGCACACACCACCTGGTCAGATCAGAGCTCAATGGAGACTATTTGAATCATAATGCTAAGTGTCTGCATCAAAGTTAAATAAAAAATACATAAATAATAGAAGCAGAGCATCAAAAACCAATAAGATAGATGAGGTGACTAAATATCTTTCAGCTAAAAAGTCAAGATTACATGGATTCAGCACAGAATCTTTTT
Organism: Rhizomys pruinosus; assembly: GCA_009823505.1. Taxonomy (NCBI): domain Eukaryota; kingdom Metazoa; phylum Chordata; class Mammalia; order Rodentia; family Spalacidae; genus Rhizomys; species Rhizomys pruinosus. The sequence continues at coordinate 921,190 of VZQC01007209.1, forward strand.
TTTGGGGGGGAAGTATTCAATGAGAGGTTTTAATGCATTCAACAGGTAAGAGGTACATAATTTTCTAGAAGTGAAAAAATTCACATTTTGTTTGAATTTTTTATTTTACAAAATAAAAAAAATACATACACATATCACTTGAATTGTAGGATTTTTTTTTCTTCCTTAAAAGATGCCATGTTTTCCTTAAGGAAGTGCCCAAAGGTTTGATTTCTTCAAAAAGAAATAATTCTAAAATAATTCTGTAAACATAAAAAAAGAAACACTTTTAATAATTTATATGATGCCATTATTACTCTATTAAATCAGAGAGACAAAAAATAAAAGTGCAGGCCCATCGGTCTGATGAAAATAGATGCAAAATTTGTAACAAATTACTCACAAACATAAATGTAATGAAATAATAAAAATGATTATCTACCATGATCAAGGAAGCTTCATCTTGGAAACACTGGCTTGTTGAAACATGTCTCAACATAATTAAGGTAATATCTAACCACCCCATAGCCAATATCCTACTGAACAAAGAAAAGTAAATTTATCCACCACTAATATCATGAACAATATAATGAAATATACTCAGTTCATTCTTTTTATTGGATTTTTGTTGATTTTCACATTATATAATTTGATGTTATTTAGATACCCTCCCCTTTTTGTATCCCCCATCAATGCTCCCACCCACATGTTCCTTAGGTTTGCTTGAGAATTCTCACCCACTTATTCATGTGTCAACTGCTGTTTTGTCTGGTTCAAACTTGCATAGAAATTGTGCATGCTGTCAACATTGCTGTATGTTCACATGTGTAACTGACCAGGTTTCTGGAAAACTCTTGTTCCTTGTGGTCAGCCACCACCTCTAACTCTTACAATCTTTCTCCTCTTCTGCCAAGATTTCTGAGCCTTGGGAAGCAGAAGTTTGAAATATATATCCTATTCAATTATAGTTATAGTGTAACATCTTGTTCTCTGCACATTGGCCAGTTGTGGGTATCTCTGTTATTTGCTATTTGGTGAATAAAGAAACTTCTCTAGTGAGAGTTAAGAGATGCATTGTCTTATGTGAAGAGGTTGTATTGAAAATGTATACCTTAGGGATAAATGTCTTACAATTATTCTCTGTGTTTTACATGTTGTGTAACTCAGCAATCTCTATCTACTGCAAAAGCAGGTTCACTGATGAGTGGTGAGAGGCACAAATGTCTGTAAATATGAGGGTTATATATTGAGAACAGAATAAGAAATTATGTTATTCTAGAAATGTAAGAAAATACTTTTTATATAGGATATATGGTGACTCCAGCCAAATATATTTGGTTATATTTATAGTGTCATACATCCATCCTTCTCTTTGAGCATAGCTAAATTCCAATTAGACACCTATTAATTACCCAAAAGGAAAAGAAGACTGCCACTATATCCATATTGATGGATTCCTGGGCCAGGTATTTATTAGGACACAACCGTTGATCAGTTTTCTCCCTTGGAAGCTTGCATTGTTTCCTCTGATATCATCAGAGCTAGTATTTAGAAAGGAGTCTTTCACATCATTTCTAGCTCTATTGTTCCAAATCCTTTGTCCACATTGTGGAATATCTTCAGCAATAGTCTATTGCCTTCAAGTTGTCAAAGGCAATCATAATCTGTGGCAATAGATTTTGCTATTTTGTATATCTCTAAGATTGCTCTGACTATCAACTCAAATGACATTTTTTTTTTCTGCATGTCAGTTTGCTTTTGTTGTTCGGCCCTCAATGATACATATGCACACACTGTGTGTATGTGCTTGTGTGTGTGTGTGTGTGTGTGTGTGTGTGTATCTGTGTGTGTGTTTCAGTAGAACATTGAACTAATGTATTTCCATTATTTTGTTTTTCAGACCATCTAAGTACAATTTGCCTTGCTTCTCACTACAATTGTATAACACTCTGTAAACCTTCATCTGTTAAATACTGGTCTTTTCACCGTTTCCCATCCCAAAACACTTGTCTTCTACTAACTCTCACTTTGAGCTCCTTTTTTTTTTCTCATAATTCCCATGGTTTCTTTCCATTTTCCTTGATCCTGTGGTTACATAAGTGGATATACTCACATCTAAGGATTTGGATCTAGGATACACAAATACAAGTTCATACTTCACATATTTTTCTGATTTTGTTATTGCACTTAGTACAACAGTTTCTGATTCTACCCATTTACCTGAGTATTTCGTATTTTTTCATTCTTTTTTTGAGCTATGTTCTCCCTATCTCAGGCTGGTCTCTGTCTCCCAAGTGCTCAGATTAAAGACATATTCTATTATCATTTCATTTTTATTTATTATTGAGTAGAATTCCACTGTATAAATGTATTACATCATTATGCAATATCATTTGTTTCTATTTCTTTGCCTTTCTGAAATGAGCAACAAACATATCTGTGGAAAGTATTTCTGAAGTAGGATAAGTTCTTTCACAGTTCTCCTTTCTGATGTCATAATAGTTACCGTAATATGCAATCCAGGTGACAAGGGATCAAGACTCCCTTTTTCCAGAATCAACACCAGCAGAATGAGGTTAAATGAAATTTTAAAATAGTTTTGATTTCAATTTTATTAATTCGTAAGGCTGTTGAATACTTTTCAGGTGTTTTTTAGCCATTTTTTATTTCTTCTTTTGAGAGCTCTCTGTTCAAAGAAGCTACTTTTTTAACAGATGGAGATGAATATAGAGTTCCACAACTGGTCAAGCACAGCGAATAAGAGTCTATGAGATGCTTAGCCTTAAGCAATACATCTTCAGTCCAACCAATGCATATAAAGATAGTGCATCTGTCAACTTTCAGGGTAGATATTTCTTTATGATTAACACAGAAACCCAAAACTGTAACGAGCGGTTAAAGGGCACTCTTCAGGTGTGGTGGCACACAACTTTAATCATAGCACTCAGGAGGCAGAGGCAGGAGGATCTCTAGGAGTTCAAGGCCCACCTGGTCTACATAGTGAGCTCCAGGCCAGCTGGGACTAAAGGGAGACCCTATCTCAAAAAGACAAAATAAAATAAAATAAAATAAAATAAAATAAAATAAAATAAAATAAAATAAAATAAAATAAAATAAAATAAAATAAAATAAAATAAAATAAAATGGCATTCTTCCCTTAAAATGAAACCTATTTCAGACTTCTGGCTGCCAAGTTTCAGGGATTATTGTTGAAAGGGGTGTGGTGGGGAGGCACACAAGGGTAGAAGACTATAAGAGCAGAGGTGGTGGATTACCACAAGGAAACACAGTTTTCTTGAGAGCTGGTCAATTATACATATGAACTCACAACAATGATGACACTAGGCACAAGTAAGTTCAAAGCACACAAAATCCCAGCCTACACATGAGGCAGTGGGTAAGAAATTCCAAACAAACCAAAGGAACTTTTGGGGAACTGATATCTGTTCAGAGAGAAATACAATCTCTTACAGGAACAGGACTCTTGGTAGTTTGACCAGGCTCCAATGAATGCACTCAGGCTGTGGACCATGTGAAGGCACAAATCATTCCCTACATAAGCAATTGTTTCTAAATGGAGTATACTGAATTTGCTGTTGGCAGTAGTAGTTGGTGTGACTGGGGGTAGGAGGCTCTAAATACCATCATCATGTTATATTGTATGCAAATTGCCAAAATTTCAAGAAAAAAGTTTAAAAACTGAGCATTGCTTCAAATGTCACTTCTTTCAAATCATGGATTTTAATAAAATAATTCCATAAACCTAGACTATAGCAAAAATACAAGTAATATGAAACTATCTACCCAACATACCATTTATATAGAAATGTTGTATAATGAAAACTTCGTGATAGAATGTTTATTGTCCCTTAAGTAAACTGTCATATCATCTGCAAAACAGGATAGTTTGACCTCCTCTTTTGCAATTATTATTCATTTAGTGTTCCTTTGTTGTTTTATGGGACACCCTTAGAAGAGAAAATTTAAAAGAATAGTCTTAAACATGATCAAGGGATTCACCAAATTTACAAAATACACAAACATCTCAAAGAATTGAAAAATTATGGATAAATTCTTTTTTGAGTCTCAAGAAAATGCAAATACACAGATGAATCAAATGAAAAACAATTCTGTCCATTGTTGTTCAAATCAATGCTTTTTGTATTAGTGCAATAACAAAAATGAAAGAGATAAGTAGGATACAAATTGTAAATTAAGAATCCAAATAATCTTATTTGCATATGGTATGAATATATGTTTGATCTATCTATCTATCTATCTATCTATCTATCTATCTATCTATCTATCTCATAAACACCACCAGAAAATTTCTAGAGCTGACAAATTCACCAACGTATGAGGATACATAATGGCCACAAAAAATTCAACAGTCCTCCTATATCTCAAATCCTCATACTTTGGAGCACTATATGAAAATAAGTTTATTTGGATTCTTACTTTACTATTTGTATATCGTTTATTTCTTTAATGTTACTGCACTGAGAGTTCAAACACTGTATTGAACCAAAATGGAGAGAACTTACAGACACAGGAAGAGATTTCTTGAACATAACCCTGATAGCACAAGTATTAAATATAAATTTGCCAAATTTGATCTCATAAAACTAAAAACCTTCTGTACTTCAAAGGACATAATCATTAAAATTAAGTGGAAACTTACAGATTGGAAATAATCCTTTTCCAGCTGTACACTTGGTACATAGTTGCTATAGAATATACAAAGAAAAAAAATAGCTGAGTTCTCAAATGAAGAAATACTAATGGCTGTTTATTACAAACAAAATATGTGAACCATCTTTATTGGAGAATTGTACATTATAGTTACTTTGTAATTTCATCTTACACCTGAAAGAATGGCTAATGTGCACAGAGGAAATGATGACAAATATTGGTAAGGATGTGGGGAGAAGGGACTAATTCTTGACTGTTGGGTGAGGAGGCAAACTAGTGTAGCCATTATGGCAAGTAGTGTGTTTGTTTGTTATAAAGTTAAAAACAGATCTTCCAAATGATCCAGTCAAACCACTCTGGGACCCATATACAAATGCCATTATGTATCCTACAACAGAGATACCTGTTCATTCAAAGTCATTGCTTCCCTATTCATATTTTCCTGGAAATAGAAGGGAGCAAACTAGATGCTTATCAAGTGATGATTGGATGATGAAAATGTGATACAATTTTTAAAGCAATATTATTCAGCTGTTAGTAAAAAGAAAATTATGGTAAATGCCTAGAAATGGAATCAATCATTCTAAGTGAGATAACCAAGAAAGTCATATTTCTTGTTCTCACTTATACCTGTTACCCTTGAATACTTAAGTAGGTATATTTTATTTTATTTTATTTTTTATTTATTTTTAACAAATCTAGACCCGTGTTCCCGCTCATTCCCCCACCCCGCCAGAGCTCATGCATTCTGCCAAACATGCTTTTCATCTCTTAGTCTTTCTCAATATTTTCCATGGGGAAGTTGACTGTTTTGAGCAGAAGTTCACTGTTTCAGTCAGTTCTTTGATGCAGTCTTTTCTGTTGTTGTGGTTTCCAAAATGCACCATGCCCAACTGCTTTGTACAAAAGTTCAGGGGCCCTAAACAAGAACATACTTACAACATTGGTAATGGGCACTAGCACCCACAGATAGTGGATACCATTACGTCGTTTGTTTGTTTTCGGACTGTGGTACTGTCACTCAGCAATATTCCGCTAGCGCCCAGCCATTTTCCAGCGCCAAAGCCAGCCATTTTCCTGCCTGCAAAGCGCGGGGAATGTCTCTATGCGCAGTAAAGAAGTAAGTAGGGTATGTTTTAATGAAGAATCCTGTAAAAATTAGGAAACTAATAAGGATCCATAGTGGGTGGTTCATAGGAGAGGAACTAGACTAAAATTATATCATTAGGAAAGTGTAGATGAGGGAATGAGATGAGGGAGAATTAACATTAAAGGCTTTTTAGAAAAAAAAAAAAGTCGTCATTGGGATAGACACATTGTTTTGGAATAGTAATGTCCCAATTCATGATCTCATTTTCTTTCTGTCAATATGGCAGGGTCTTCGTGTGGTTTATAAACATCTCCTAACCATTAGAGGATTGACCTTGACATCAGCCAATGGGTTTTGTATTACTCCAAGGAGAGAGCCAATAGCCAATTAGATTTGGGAATATACAGACATTAGGCATGCCACTGCCTCGGCTGGGCACAGTTAGTGCCAGGCAGATGAGGTTAGCGTGTGGTCCTGACGAAGGATGAACCTACCATAACTATTAGTGCTGCTTAAATACCTATATATCTAATTGCTTGTTCTTCATTAGTAGGATCGAAAGGTTATTCCTGGACAAACTGTCAGCCCATGAAAGGAAACAGCCAGAATTGACCAGAGTCCAAGTCAACAGCTCCAGAGAGAGTGGACTGTTTTGCCTCTCATCCACCTGTGCCCCTTTTCTAAGCCTAGGGAACAATCTGCGGAAGAGGGGGCGTGGTAGAATGTAAGGGCTGCGATTGGGGTGAATGGTGAAACTACAACAATATAGACTGGACACTCATTTGATCAACTTGATTGAACATACAAGCCCCCCCTGCTGGATGGTGGGACCCATGAGCTGTGTGGGTTTGGGCACAACTGCTCGCAAATTGGTTTTACATGAAGGATGCTTGTACTCACAAATTATCACTTATTGTTAAAAAAAATGAAAACAAAACAAAACAAAAAAGCAGAGAAATATGCAGAAAACTTATGGCAGAATGCATGATCTGGGATGGGTAGGGGTGGGGTGGGGGGAAGGGAAGAGGATATATGCCTGAACTGAATTGGAAAATGTTGTATGAAATACACAAAACATCAATTAAAAAAATGTCTTCATAAGGGAACCCACTACACAGATGAAAATCCCAGTACTGTGAATGGACTCCAGCTTTGGTTGTTTACTAAAGAGTTCTGGCAGACCATGAAAGAATATTTGCCACTACCATTGCATTTGGTTACCATACAGAACTTGACAGTAAGACCCCATAGCTGAGTCACAGAACAAACAAGGAGAACTGAAACTGGTGTTGATATCATAGTTACAGCTTTACTGACTAGCTTTCATAGCAGTAGAAGGTTCTATGCAGGTCATTGCCAGAAAAATTAATCATCATTCTTGCCATATTGTGAACTACATAACTCTAGGCCTGGCAAAATATTACCAGAAGTACAATTGTGGCACAATATTACAGGGATAATGAACTACTTTCTAACTGGATTTAAGACTTGGTTAACAAATTTGAGCAAATAACTGATCCTTTTATCAGGGCCAAGATGGGGCACAGGTTGTAAGGAAGAATCTACCATACACATTCTGCTAATAAACATATTAACATGAGTCACAATAACATTGTTATACCCATGGATTAATGCATATCACAACTCTCATAAAGATGATTCTTCTTGCAGAAGATGAATTTGAATACAGAGACCTATGCCTGGTCAACATGTGGGGCATAAAAGTATCCAGATTTCTTCTCTTTAATTGAGACACCAATATTGCACACTTTTCTCCCAGGGTTAAAGGATTGTTTTGTATGAAGGGACAAAAATATTATTTCAACTATAGTTGGTCGATGAACACAAATAATCTCCGTTGTCTAGATGCTATAAGGTAGATGCATATATTAATCTGCCCAACACTTATGCCAACGTCCATTTGGAAAGATAAAACTCTATCCTTCACTTATGTGCTAGAATTATCACTAACACACAAATTGTCTAGTTCATGAAAACAGACATGAGTGAGAATTCATCTCTTTGTTATAAAGAGGATTTGATGGATCTTGTTTATATTGCATTATATAAGAGATAAGTTCAAGGGACAATATGATGGCACATCCCCTTAATGCCAGATCTTGGGACACAGGCAGGCAGATTTCTGTGAGATTGAGGAGATTCTGTGTTGGTCTCCATAAAAATTTCCCGGCCACCTGGGTCTACAGAGTGACATAGTGAGAATCTATAACACCAAAAAAGGAAGGAAGGAAGGAAGGAAGGAAGGAAGAAAGAAAGAAAGAAAGAAAGAACGAAAGAAAGAAAGAAAGAAAGAAAGAAAGAAAGAAAGAGAAAGGAAGGAAGGAAGGAAGAAAGAAAGAAAGAAAGAAAGAAAGAAAGAAAGAAAGAAAGAAAGAAAGAAAGAAAGAAAGAAAGAAAGAAAGGGAAGGAAAGGAAAGAAAAGAAAAGGAATATGGTAGATGCATATTAAATGAAATGTATTATTATATTTTAATTTTCTTAATTATTTTCTATCCAATTTAATACAAGTATAAAATGCATTCTGATTATTATAATCTCCCTAGTGTCTAATGTTGTTCCCACTTCTATCTTTTATGAAGTAGGCATATAGATCAGTTTTGAGTATAGTATCTAGACATTCTGGTCACTTTTCATTTAATTTATTTGTCAATCTTAATTCATTATAAAATAATTAAACTGATAAATTGTAATTTTAAGAAAGCTCATAGGATATACTAATGATGACAAAAGTCTTTATTTTCAAAATTGATATGGTTATATGGATTATTTATCTGTGTACTTTAATCTAGTTGAACTTCCCACAAATGTATGACCTATAGTTCTTAGTTCTTAGATCTTAGATTAATGGTTGATGTTAGATTAAATGAGGAAAGGTTCAATGTTGCTCAGATTTATAAGAAAATAAGTAAATGTAATTTTCTTCCAGGAAATGAGAGAGCAATGGAGTGATGATGGGTTTTATATTCTCATCAATAACAGCAAGGAAACAAAGTTATACCCATTGTGTATCAGCAAGACAATAGAATAAAAGGATTCAACTGAGATAAATCTGTATATTCCATTCAATTTTAAAGCAGTGCCTATTACAACATCCTTGTATGATTTTTCTATATAGGAACAATTTTCAGTTAACCATGTATTATATGTTCACATGTCATTTTGACACTGCATTTGATATTTTCTAATCGCATTGGTTCACCTATTTTTCACATTGGCATTATCAAAAAATTTTCTAACAACTTAAGAAGGTTAGAATTTACTTTAACTAAAAGTTCCTAGATATTGGTCTATACTATTGGATGGAGAATGGCAAGTGAGAGCAGTTAATTTCCTTAGGGACAGGAAGCACAGAGGAAACAGGAAGAAGCTATGACATGATACAACCTAGAAAAACAAATCTCAACTTATCATTTCCTTCAGCTACATCTACCTCCTACTTTAACACTAAATCAACACTGCAACAGATCAACCAAATGACTGGGTTAGAGCCTTAATAATTTAATGGTCACAGACTGTCCCACAAGCTCACAATTTACATTACTTGCCCTTTTGTTTTTCTGTTTTGTTAAAGTCGGTGAAATGATTAATTTGCTTGCCCAATAAATTAAAAATAAGTCGTATTATTAAAACTTTCCTGAAGGAGATTCCTTTGTTACCAGTAATAATAGAGGGGAGAGTAATTGCTCTTTTGAGACATAGATATTGTTACTCTTGTAATTGAGTAATTTACCTGCCTATCAGGTTTCCTGGCCTTGGTTGGTGCTGTGGTCATTGTTTACCTGAGACTTTTACATATTTCCTTGCTTCTTCTACGTTCATCTATGCATATGCTTTAATGACTTTTAAAAACATGCAGCATGGTAATATTTATAGACTAGTTATGTAGATATTGCTATTTTTAACATTTTAAAATTAAAAATTTTAGGGGGCTGGAGAGATAGCCTAGCGGTTAAGAGTGCCGACTGCTCTTGCAGAGGACCTGAGTTTGATCCCCAGCCCCCGCATGGTGGCTGAGAACCCTCTGTAACTCCAATTCCAGGAGAACTCCAGTTCCAGGGGAATCTGAAACCCTCTTCTGACCTCCGCGACATTGCACGACACAGGTGCACAAACCTACATGCAGACAATACATTCATATAAATAAATAAATAAATAATAAATAAAATTAAAATTTTAAATTTCTATATAATATAATTTGATAGGATTTAGATTCCACAACTCCTCTTACTGTCCTCAGGGCAATTTAATTTACTTGAATATATATATCATATATATAATATATATATATAATATATATATTATATATTATACATAATATATATTACTGATATAAAATATGAAATATATAAGGCTTATTGAGCCTAATTTATCCTAAAATATCATTTGTGCAGATCAGTGCACTGGCAACCTACCATTCTAATAAAATATACACTTCAATAAATATATAAGGACAGAAGGATAAAAATCATTGCAGTCCATATGTTTCTACTGAATATTAGTGTTATTACTTTCCTTTTATAATTAATCACTTAGTTTATTTTACAACAAAATAAATTATTTTTATAGCACTCCCATATCTAAATATTCCCCTGAATTATTCACTTTTCTGTTGCTGTGATAAAACACCATGACCAAGGAACTTATAAAAAGGAAGAGTTTATTTGAGCTTAAGATAGATGATGGACGGTTCCAGGGAATTAGAGTCCATTGTGGCGGGAAGCGTGGCGGCTGGAGCTGGAGCAGCAGGCCAAGGGTCACATCTCGCAAAGAGCACAGGAAACAAAGAGAGAGACTGGAGACCACAAGGCTTGTTAAAACTCATTAAGCCTGCCCCCAACAACGCACTTCCTCTAGCACGGCCACACCCTCCAAGACCTCCAAAAACAACACCACCAACTGGAGACAAATGTCTGAATACCTAGAGCCTATGGGGGACACTCATCCAAACCACCACACCCCCTTACTGCCTCCTGCCCAATTTCTTGCATTATTTTATTTATATTATAATGGCCATAAGACACTATTACTGAAGACATCTCATCCATGAGCTATAGAAAGAAAAGGAAAAATGAATTATATGTTGACTACAGAATATCATCTCTACTGACCAGTGTTCATGGTGCTGAAAAGTTATCTGCATGATATCAAAAGAAAAACAAAAATCATAATCATCACCTTGACCCAGCTGTGAATTCTGTGAACTTCAACTGGACTGGCAAGATACACATACTAGTGTAATATATTTATGGATATTATTGGAGTAACAAACCAGTGTCTATGTGGAGGCAAGGTCTACTTAATAAGATAGAGCCCATACTTGACATTGATATTAAGCTTAAAGACTTGAGGCTAGACACATCACAAGGCATAGCAAAAAGCCAAATATAAGTATTCTGCTAAATAGATAGAAATTGGATGGTAATGACTGAGTATTATACTCATACAGAATACCTCTCTCAACTCTCACCAGAGAATCCTCATGTAGAAGATATTGGATAATATGTTTCACAATCGTAACATCAATATTGTCTGTCCAAAACACTATATTAACAAAAGAATATTCAATTGGTAAATTTGTGGATAAATGCTTTTTGCTAAGTAGTAAATAATTGTTTATTAATTAGTAAAATATTATTTTAAGTAGTCATTTTCTGTACTAATAAATGTTAATTTTTTAAAACTATCAGGAGACTTCTGAACATATTTCAATTGAGTTAAAGTATATTTTTAATAGATGAGAAGTAATCAGTTCCTTTTACTGCAGACACAAAACATTTTAATTTGACTGGTTCTTATGCTAATTTGTTGAAGTATTTGTGCATTTTAAAACTTGCAACTCGTCTACTTAAAAGATCAGTTAGTAAGGCTAAAATTTTGCATCAAATATAGCTTAGGATCATACACATATTTTAAATATGATTGTGAGTTATAGCATAGAAAAATCTCTCTAAATTATATCTTTTCCATTGTCTATAAATTTTTAATTTTTTAAATTTATCTTTTAATATAAAATCTAGTGTTTTATCTGGAAGAAAATGTGAAAAAGAATATGAAGCATAAGAAAAATTTTAAGTAAAGTGAAGTGAATATGCAAAAGATTCTGCATTCTAGTCATTCGTGTGGTGTATAATCATGTACTGTGTGCAGCTAAATGAGTCTGTTGTCTAGCTATAATGAATATCTAAATCCATCTTAGCAGTTAATGAGGAATAAATGACTTATTATCCATGAATGTCTGTATCTAAATAGCTCTGCAACAAAAACAGAATATTAAAATGTGTAGCAAAAATAGATCGTAAATGATAATGAACTTTCTGGGCACATTAATTAATTTTTTAAGCACCAATAACTTACTCCTGGAGTATAATATTATGACTGGCATGAGTTTGAAAAAAAATGGCAAATTTAAAGCATAAAGTAAAATCACATTGAAATGCAGCTATGTGTATATATACTTAAAATAATTTAAGAATCCATTAAGGAAAATAAGTTCCAAAAATGTCTTAATTTTTTAAAATGATAATATGTAATTGATTGCATGCAAAATACAGAAATTCATGCTTATTTATAAATCTTATTTTTTTATATTATTTAATTTTGTTTTGTTTTTGAAACAGTTCAGGGTAAACCTGCCAGGACCTTACTATGTAGACCAGGCTGGCCTCTGTCTCACAATGATTCCAGTCCTTTCCTTGCTTTCAACAGAGATTACATGCTTATTCTCCAATGTACCAAGCTAGTTGGGAGAAGAGTGAGGCGAGGAGAGTGAGAGGAAGGAAGAGCAAGAGGGCGAGAGAAAGTGGGGAGAGCTCGGGATTCTCCAAATTCTTCTTTACCTGATTAACTTATCTTCTTTTCTAATGTTTTCATTATTTGTATTGCAGTTTCCTGCATTTTATACACAATTTAGACTTATTCCCCTTTCCATGCCTCTCACCTCACAAAAGTTCAAGCATTCTGCCATACATGTTCTGCTTCTTTTTCTTAGTCTGTTTTCTGTTTAAAAATTTTTGTTTGTTTGTTTTTGACAGTTTTATTATTTTGGGCAGAAGTTTGCTGTTTCAATCAGTTCTTTGTCCCAGTCCTTTTGTTGCTATTCCCTCTAATTGTGTTGCTCCAAAATAAGCATCTATATTTACCTCACACATATACCATAATTATGATGTCTGAAAATAAATGCTAATTTCAAATAATCTTTCAGAATTGTTAATTCCAAACCATATTTAAGGAATTCACATTTTCCCTTTTAATTTTATATTGCTCTAAAATATGCATACATACCCTTGACCCATATACCACGATTACAAAGTCTGGAAATAAGTTGTAGGTTAACTCTAGTTCCCATTAAGGGATTCACATCATAAGTGCACAGTTGCTTTCAGATAAAAAGAAATTAAACATTAACCTTGCTCAGTTTGTCTTACAACTAGGTTTTTGGTGCTAGCATCCACAAATGAGGGATACCATTTGCCTTTTGTTTTTCTGGGACTGCGTCACTTCACATAGCTTCTCGTTACATCCATTTACCTGCAAATTTCATGATTTCTTTACTGCTGCATAGAACTCCATTGTGTAGATGTTTGTATTTCAATGATTTCCACTATGATTTTTATTATTTCTTCCTGTCTGTTGGGTTTAAAATTCATCTGATTTTGTCTTTCAACTGCTTTTAGTTGTAGTGTTTGTTGTTTACTTGTGCTCTTTCTGTTTTCTTTTTTAAATTTTTATTTATTTATTTTTATGTGTATGAGTGTACTGTCTGCATGTAGATTGGTGCACCTGTGTCATGCAATGCTGCAGAGGTCAGAAAAGGGTGTAGGATTCCCCTGGAACTGGAGAGAAAGACGGTTCTTAGCAGCCATGTGGGTGCTGGGAATCAGATCCAGGTCCTCTGCAAGAGCAGTCTGCACTCTTCACCGCTGTACAATCTCTCCAGCCCCTCTTTCTGTTTTCTTAATGTGGGCACTTAAGGCTATAAATTTCCCTCTTAGGACTGCTTTTAAAGTGACCCATAGGTTTTGTTGTGTTGTTTCACCCTTTTCCTTTAGGATCAGGAATACTTTTATTGATTTCTTTATGTCATCTTTGACCCGTTCTTTATTCAGGAGTGTGTTCTTTAGTCTACATGAATTCATATGGATAGTAGGGCTCTTTCCGGTGCTGATATTAAGCCTTAATGCACTGTGTGGTCTGATAGAATGTATGGGATTATTTCCATTTTTTTTTTTTTAATTTGTTAAGGTTTGTCCCAGTATATGGTCAATTTTGGAGAATGTTTCATGGTGTGCCGAGTAGAAAGTATATTCTTTGGTGTTTGGGGGGAATGTTTGGTAGATGTCTGTTAGATCCATTTGGTGTATCGTATCATATCATTCTGTTCAGATGTCTCTCTGTTTATTCTGGCCAGTGGGATTTGTGGGGTATTGAAGTCTCCCACTATTAGTGTGCTCAGATTAATCTGTCCCTTGTATTCCTGCAGAATTTTATTTATGAAGTTTATTGCACAAGAGTTTCTTGCATATGTATGATTATGAATCTTCACGGTTAATTTTTCCTTCGATAAGGATGTAGTGACACTCTTAGTTTCTTCTGATTAGTTTTAATTTGAAGTCTATTTTGTTTGAGATTAGAGTAGCAACTCCTGCTTGTTTTTTGGTATCATTTCATTGTAATATTTTTTCCCATCCTTTAAAGTTAAGATTGTGTCTGTCCTTGAAGGTGAGTTGAGTTTCTTTTAGACAATAGAAAGATGGATTCAACTTCTATTTTTGTTTGTTTGTTTGTTCTTTTTGAGACAGAGTCTCTCTTTAATTCCAACTGGTCTGGAACTCACTATGTAGACTAGGCTGGCCTTGTACTCACAGAGATCCACCTGCCTCTGCCTCCCGTGTGCTGGAATTAAAGGTGTGCACCACCACTCCTGGCCCATGGATTCAAATTCTTAATCCATTCTCCCAGTCAGTGTCTCTTGATTGGGGAGTTCCTGCCACTAATATTTAAGGTTATTATTGAGAGATGTTTACTGCTTCCTTCAATTTACTTTCTGCTCACATTTGTGGTCTAGTTTGTATTTCCACCCTTATACCTTCATTAATTACTTTCTTGCCATTTGGGAACAGTTGCTCCTTTGCTTTGTCCTTTGAAATGATTTGAGTATTTTCTGAAGGGTTGGTTTCCTGGTCATTCTTTCATCTTGTTTATGTCACGTATTTTTTTTTTCTTTCTCATTCAACTATAACTGATATTTTTACTGGGTAAGTTAACCTGAGTTGGCATCTATAGTCATTTAGAACTAGTAATACTTTGGCCAAAGCTCTTCTGGATTTCATAATTTGCATTGAAAGCTCAGTTGTAATTCTGATGGGTTTCCCTTTAAATGTAACATGTTGCTTTTCTCTTGTGGCTTTCAGTATTTTGTCTTTGTATTGAGCATCTAGTTTTTTTTAATATGATATAGGATGGGGAATTTCTTTTCTGCTGTTGCCTAGTTTGTGACCTATGTGCTTATTGTATTTGTATGGGTATGTCTTTTTTTCAACTTGGGAAAATTTTCTTCTATAATTCTGTTGAAGATCTTGTCAATACTGTTATCCTGGGAATCTTCTCCTTCCTCTATCCCTATGATGCTGAGGTTTTGTTTTTCATGGTGTGCCACATTTCTTGATTTTTCCACTCATGTGTATTTTTAAAAGAAATTCATAACCTTTGCTTATTCATTCCAGTTCTTCTATGTTATTTCCAGTCTTGATATTCTCGTTTCTGCTTCATCCAATGTGTTATTCAGGCTTTCTCCCATCCTTTTTTGTTGACTGGATGAGGATTAGATTTCCTTTTTCATTTCAGCCATGGATTTCTTCAGCATTTCCACTTCCTTCCAGTGTTTGTTGTTCTC
This sequence comes from Rhizomys pruinosus, assembly GCA_009823505.1. NCBI lineage: Eukaryota > Metazoa > Chordata > Mammalia > Rodentia > Spalacidae > Rhizomys > Rhizomys pruinosus. The sequence continues at coordinate 936,864 of VZQC01007209.1, forward strand.
TCCTTCTGGTTCTTTGATTTGTTTGTCTGTGTGTTCTTTAAATTGATTGTTCTCTCTTAGTTCTGTGATTCATTTGCCTGTTTCTTGGGTTTCCTTTTTCATTTTAGTCTGAAATTTCTTCTGCATTTCAACTTCCTCCAGTGTTTGCCATTCTTTCTTTCACTCGTCTTTGTGTTCTTTATATCCCTTGATTTATTTGATTATGTCTATCATAGATCTTTTAAGACCTGTGTCCTGGGTTATCTTCAGGAAGTTATTATAGGATTCTTCTGTAGGTCTGGTAGAATTTAGCAGGTGTTTTCCCATGTTATTTTTTTGTTGCTGTTGTTGTGCTTTTGGCATGTGGACTTGTTTTGCTGTTTGTATTCTGTTATGAAGCTCAAATGTGTTCCCTCTGGGCCTGCCTCTGTGTCTCCTGGAGGCCACTGCACCAACAAAACATAGGCCTGCCTACCTCTGGGTGCCTGCTGGTGACTCGAGGCAAGCTTGCCTACTCTCAGTTCCTGATGGGGGCATGCTCAAGCCAGGTGCAATTGCCTGTGGGTGCCTGCTTGGGGCCACCCACAATGCAGGTTGGGCCTGCCTACATCTGGGATCCAACAGGATCCTGCATTCCACAGACCTTTGTGCTTAAGCAGGGGCTGTCTTCCTCTGGGTGTCTGCTGTGGGCTGTCACACCTGCACAAGCTGGGCCTGCTTATATCCATGTGCCTACTGGGGGTCACCACCATCCTCAATGTGTGCTCAAGCCAAAGCAGTCTACCTCCAGGCATCTCCTTAGTGCAGCCACACTGACACAAGCTATGCCTTCCTATCCTCAGGGCCAATGATGTCTGCAGGTCTGTGTGCTCAAGGCAGGCCTGGGTCTGCCTGACTCCAGGTGTTGGCTGGGAGCTGATGCTCCTTCCTGTTGGCAGCCAGGTCTTCTTACTGCCAGTTACCTGATGGGAGCCATTGTCTGCTCCAACTGGGGCTGCCTACCCCTGGGGTGCCTGCTGGGGGGCTACCAACAGCTGGCATGTGAGCTCCAGCTGAGCCAGCTTGCCTGCACTTGTCCTAGTACTCTTAAGAGACTAAAACTCTCCCCCCGAGCCAAAAAAAAAAAAAAAAAAAAGACCGTGTGGTGGGTCACACCTTTAATCCAAGCACTCAGGAGACAGAGTCAGGTGGATCTACGTGAGTTCAAGGCCAGCCTGGTCTACATAGCCAGCTTTAGTCCAGTTGGGACTAAAGGGAGACCCTGTCTCAAAAAGACCAAAAAAAGGAAAAAAAAAAAAAAAAGAAAGAGAATAAAACTGAACTTATCATTTGACCAAAACATACCATTCCTCTGTATATACCCAAAAGATTCATTCTATTGCAGAGATAATAGAAACCATGTTTATTGCAGCTCTTTTCACAACCCAAGTGTCCCTCATTGAAGAGTGGATAATGAAAATGTGGAACATTTACATAATTGAGGTCTATGCAGTGGTAAAGAAAGATGACATCATGGAATTGGCAGGTTAATGGATGGTACTAGAAACTGTTCTGCTAGCCTAATGTGGTGGCACACACCTTTAATCCTAGCACTCCTGAGGCAGAGGCAGGTGGAAAGTCAGATCTTTGTGAGTTTCAGGCCAGCCTGGTCTACAGAGTGAGTTCCAGAACAGCTAGGTCTACAGGGAGACCCTGTCTCAAAAAGACCAAAAAGAAAAATCTATTATGCTAAGTGAAATAAAACAATCTCAGAAAAACAAATGGCATATGCTTTCCCTCATTTCTGGATCCTAACACGAAAATCCCTACATGTCAGACAGGTAACTTATTAGTAAAAATAATGCCATATTGACTGATATCACTACAAATATAGCTCAAAGTTTATGTCTTTAATTTCCTCATTCCTATGATTTTTGAGAAATAATAAAGCTCTTTTTATAAAAGGGAAATCAAAATATACAGAAAAATGTTATGTAATTTTGGAATGTAAAGTTAAGTAATTTTTATGTTAAACGGGGAACTCCTAAATGTGTTTTGGAATTAAACTATACTTTATTTTTAGACTTTATTAACCTTATATATGTGTGGAGTCTATAGATGTGTATTTTGGGAAAAACAATAAATTAATGTAAAAAAGATGTGTCAAAGACCTCAATGTCTAACCTGAAACTCTGAAAATGATTGAAGAAACATTGGCAGTAACTTACACAATTTAGGTGTAGGAAACAACTTTATAAATCAGACAGCAGTTGCACAATCGACAAGTGAGACCTCATTAAACTAAAAGGTTTCTGTACAGAGAAAGAAACCATCGACGAAGTGAAGAGAAAAATTACAGAGTGTGAGGAAACCTTCTCCTGTGACATGTCTGACAGAGGTTTAACATCCAGGGTATACAAATTTTTCAAAAACCAAAGGATCAAGAAAACAAATGACCCAATCCAAAGATGAAATAAAGAGCTGAACATAAAGGAAAAAAAAAAATAACGATGGCTGAGAAACATCTTAAAAAGTGTTCAACATGGCCAATAATTAAGGAAATGCAAATTAAATCCAGTTTAAGACTTCATCTTACCGCAGTAAGACTAGCTATGATAAAGAAAAAAAATGTTGGAGTGGCCATGGGGAAAGTGGATCCCTTGTTCACTGCTGATGGGAATATAAACTTTTGTTCAACCCCTGTGGAAAGCAGTATGGAGAGTCCTTAAAAGACTCTGAATGACCCAGTCATACCACTCCTAGGTATTGATTTATCCTATTGCAAAGATGCATGCACAAATATGTTTATTGCAGGTCTTTTCACAATAGTGAAGAGCTAGAGGCAACCCATGTATCCCTCAACTGATGAGTGGATAAAGAAAATGTGGTATATCTACACAACGGAGTTCTATTCAGCAGTTAAGAAAGATGACTTTGTGAAATATGCAGGTAAATGGATTATACAAGAAACTATTGTGCTAAGTCAAGTACACAATTTCAGAAAAGCAAAAGACTTATGGTGTCCTTCATTTGTGGATCCAGGTTCTCTGAAAGACCATTCAGTGTTCTTAACCTCTGAGCCATCTCTCCAGACCCCTCAATATTTTTTAAAGGAAAATGAAGATAAGATCAACAGAATGAATTATATATCCTCACTGGAAAAATTATATACTAACAATAATAATACAAAAATAAAAAATAAGGTGTACATAAGTAAATAGATTTAAATCTATATCCTCAATTCTATTGCATTTATCAATGTGACCATTTTATGGAAGTAAAAACACAGTGGAATAATATATTAAATGTCACATAATCCTACCTCTATTCCATTAATGTCTGTACCAAAATAGAGCTGCTTTCTACACAAACAATTCTATGTACCTGAAACTATGTAATATGAATATCTCATTTCTTTAAATTTAAAACCTCAAATAACTTCATTATAATCAGCAACTTTTATTTCTATTGTTCTGTTTCTCTCCTTACAAAAGCTAATATTTTCATTCTGACCATTTTCTATTTTGTAGACTGGAGTTGGTTCTAACTAATGAATCATAAATAAAAGACAATAAAATCTCATTCCAATTCCTTCAGTTTCATCTTTTGACAACCATTTACTCTGTAACTACATTAAAGTAATTTCAGGCGAATGATTCACTTTCTAGTGTTCAAATTAAAGTCTCTAAAGAGTTTTAAAAAAGATTCTTAAGTAAGTTAAAGTTTATTTGCATATGGCACAATATTATAAATTATTATATATATATATATATATATATTATTCAGATGGAAAAATGGGTAGTCCTTGTGTGTCATGCTATGAATATCTATGAACATATAAGTTCCAAGGAGAAAAATAGTGAAAAAGAATCAGAGTTTGTTCATGATCAGTTGGATGATTAATGGGTTCTTTATGTTAATTTTGTGAAAACCATGCTAAGGAACTCAGCAAGTTTAATTTACTATAGACATCAATCTTGGTTCATAAGTACTTTTTCAGAGAAATTTCTTTGAGCTTATTTTGTGTTTTTCTGTCAGTTACCATCAATCAATTAAACTTTTAAAACAAAATAGGTGAGACTTTTCAGGTCACCTTTGTTTCTGGCTTTTCAAAGTAGTCACGTTTAAAAAACAAGGACTTTCAATGTCTGATTCAGTGTCTTGTACGTTAAATATTTAGATTAAATATGTCAGCGACTTTCATAGGCATTGCATATGCTGCAGTATATTTGAGAACCTATGTGAACCTAATAGCCTTATTTCATCATGAAACTGGCATTGGAGACAATTTGACATAACTTTTTTGTTAGAGAAGTACATTTTAATATGTAGAGGAGAATGCTCACCTTCAACAAAATTTTTCCAAAAATTACAAGGCTTCAGTTTAAATGTCTTTTCTTCGTTAGTGAATAAATTTTACATATTGATTTTACATTTTTCTGATGAAACTATTAAAGGAAAATATTGGATCAATTCGGCTCAGTAAAATCCAAGCCAAATATACAATGTTTTCAATGTTAGATTACTCTCTATTAGTCATTAAACCATTTGGTGAAAATAAAATAGACAAACATTATTTGAAAGTTATTTCTTTTCCTTCTATCCCCTAAAATAAAGTGGTATTAATTCAGGAAATTTAATTTAATAAAGTACCATAGAATTATTTCATTATGAACTTAATTTTCTATCATTTTCATGTTAAAATGTTAGTGTCGCCTATTGCATGTGGCTTAATAAATAAAAATGCTTTAAAATAAAATATTTTCAAATATTCTGTGCTTTTACACTACAGCTCAAATTCTCTAACTAGTATAGATTTTTCTTCTTAATTTATGGTACCAATAACATTTTTTTTTTTCTTGAACTGACACTGATGTTTCTGCACTGGACTTTCTTTTGAATTTGCATACGTTCATTTTACAGTAATATTGAGCTCAATTTAATAAACTTGTATTTGTGATGTTTTTATCTTTTTTTGAAGTTTTGTGCATATTTTTTTGGTCTTTTTGAGACAGGGCCTTCCTGTATCCCCAGCTGTCCTGAAATTCATTCTGTAGACCAGGCTGGCCTTGAACTCACAAAGATCTGCCTGCCTCTCCCTCCCAAGCACTAGGATTAAAGGCGTGCGCCACTGCACCCCTTTTTTTTTTTAGTTTTGTGCATTTCATGCATTATTTAGTTCAGTCCAGACTCATTTCCCCCTCCATGCCTCCCCCCGCCCCTCCCCAATTTCATGCTGTCTGTCATACATGTCCTGTGTCCTGTTTCCCCTTCTGAGTCTTTTCAAAGTTTTTCAAAGCAGATCTTTTTTTTTTTTTTTTTTTTNNCCGTCCCGCCCTTTTTTTTTTGTTTTTTTGCGGGGGGGGGGGTCGGGGACTGCCCCAGTTCCTTTGTTGTTGTTGTTCCCTCCAATCTGTATTGTTTCACCATATGCATTTATGTATGTCACACACATACTAAAATCATGTCATCTAAAAATTAACTACATGTTATTTTCAAATCACATTTTGGGATACACATTTTTCCCTTTTAATTTTATATTGCTCTAAAATATGCAAACATACCATCCACTCTTGCATCAAAATTTGTAAGTCTGAAAATAGGGAGGTTAATTTTAGACTCCATTAAGGGATTCACATTCTAAGACCACAGTTGCTTTTAGATAAAAAGAAATATAACATTGTTACTCAGTTTGCCTTACTTGATGGTAGCATCCACAAATGAGGGCTACCATTCGTGGTTTGTATTTCTGGGACTGTGTTACCTCACTTAGCATAATATCTTCTAGTTACATCCATTTTCCTGCAAAGTTCATGATACCATCTATCTTTACTGCTTCATAGAACACCATTGTGTAGATGTGCCACATTTTCTCTACTCACTCCTTGGTTGAGGGGAACTTGGATTGGTTCCAGTGCTTCGCTATTGTGAAGAGACCTGCAATAAACATGGCTGTGGATATATCTTTGTGGTAGGTTAATTCTTATGGAGTGGTATGGCTGGGTCACGTGGTAGTCTCATTTTCATTCTTTTAAGGTTTCTCCACACTTTTCCATAGTGGCTGTACAAGTTTACATTCCCACCAACAGTGGATGAGTGTTCCCTTTTCCCCACTACCTCTCCAGCATTTGGTATCATTTGTTTTCTCAATCCTAGCCAGTCTTATTGGAGTGAGATGATATCTGAGAGTGGTTTTAATTTGCATTTCCTTAATTATTTATGATGTTGATCATCTCTAGAGTGGGTCATTTGTTTTCTTACTTCTTTGTTTTTTGAGTAATTTATATATTTTGGAAGTTAATAATTTGTCAGATGTATCAGAGGTGAAGGTTTCCTCCCACTCTGTGGGTTTTCTTTTCACTTCACTGGTTGTTTCTTTATCTGTACAGAAGCTTTGGAGTTTAATGAGATCCCACTTGTCAACTGTCGACCTTATTTGCTGCATAGCTTCTGTCTGATTTAGAAAGACTTTTCCTACCCCTATGTTTTGTATGTTGCTGCTAATGTTTTCTTCTATCACTTTCATAGTTTTGGGTTTCACATTGAGGTCTTTGATGCATTTGTAGGGATTTAATTTTATTCTTCTACAAGTAGTGATCCAGTTTTGCCAGCACCATTATTGTCAAATGTTTTAAGTAAATTAATATATAATATTGATCTAATTTAAATTATTAGATGATCAAAGTAACCCCAAACTATAACATGATAAAAATAATATTTGTTTCAGTACCTAAATATTATATTATTAAGGATGTGACTTTAAATATAAAGAAAGTATAAATTAATGATTCATAGAAGTAGAGTGAAAAGACAATAATATCATGGATTGCTAAATTCATAAATCAGTATCCTCTCTAACCAGTCTTCTGATTGAAATGTCATGTATAGAACAGATCCATCACACTAAGAATATGCACAAAACAAGTCTGCAGTACTATTGTTTGTCAGTTCACCTAGGAAGGTATTTTCCTCCAGAAACTTTCCATTTAATTATTCTTGATTAACAATATATACCTTTGTTTAGCAATTTTTAAACTTACTGATTTACAAACAACAGAAGGTCAGAAACAACTGTATATTATCTAATATATATTGAACAAACAAAGTAGTAAATTCCAAAACAAAGAAAACAAAAAGAAGCAAAGTATTTTATTAACATCTGTCAGACTTCTACATCCTGACCATGAAGAATGCAGTATTTCTCTTCATTTATACTAAAGTACTGTGTATTTAAGGGGTTTATTTTACCTAATCCAAAAATATAGGGATTTCTTCATTTGTTCTCTTTTGTTTGTTTGTTTATTTCTGTTTTGGTCTTTATTTTTATTTAAAAGAGTTAAATCTTGGGGGTGCCGAGCAGGGCAGGGCTCAAGACAAGCCCACCACAGCTCCAGCAAGGTAAAATCAGGGCATTGACCCACGGGTGCAGGACAATTGATTTGCTGAGTTGTGGCAAAGGGGGCCCAGTGACTGGCGGACCTAGACC
>VZQC01007215.1:4887-162592 GCA_009823505.1 Rhizomys pruinosus
GACTTAGCCCTTGCCCCAGTACCTGACTGGAGTGGCATCGGGCTCCTATCCGAGTTCCAGGTAGTCCTAGCAAGCAAGGCTGGAACCTGAGGCCCCCCTCCCCCCCCCGCCATCACAGCCTCACTATGAGGTCCACTTTCTTTTAATTTTTTTTATTAATTTTATTTATTTCTGTATGTGTATGAATGTACTGTCTGCATGCAGGTTTGTGCACCCGTGTCGTGCAATGCCTCGGAGGTCAGAAGAGGGTGTCAGATTCCCCTGGAACTGGAGTTCTCCTGGGATTGGAGTTTTGGATGGTTCTCGGCCGCCATGTGGGTGCTGGGGATCGAACCCAGGTCCTCTGCAAGAGCAGTCGGCGCTTTTAACCGCTAGGCCATCTCTCCAGCCCCCACTTTCATCTCTATCTCCAGTCCCCAGTTTCCATTGTGATATCTTATTCTTTTTATTTTTAATATTCCATTTATTATTTTATGTGTATGAGTGTATTACCTGCATGTAAGTGCACCTGTGTTGTGCAATGCCTTTGGAGGTCAGAAGAAAGCATCAGATCCCCTGGAACTGGCATTACAGATGGTTGTTAGCCACCATGTGGGTGCTGGGAATTGAACTGAGGCCCTCTAAGAGCAGTCAGTGCTCTTAACCACTGAAACATCTCTCCAGCCCCTTAGTCTTACTTTATATTTGATGAAATTATTAAGTCAGGGTCCTTACTTGTCTTGGGAGAATCTCTGGTTTGACAAGGCATGCTGCATATCTCTGCTTTAACCATAGGAAGCAAATAGATTTTTTGTTTTTAAGTTGGGGTTGGAGAGAAGTCTCATCGGGTTAAGATCACTGGCTGCTCTTGCAGAGGACCAGAGTTCCATTTTGAGCACCTATGTAGGTGCTCCCTAACTCCAGGGGAATCTAGTGCTCTCTTTTGGCCTTTGCAGATACTACAGGCCATGGGTGCACAGCAAACATTCAGGCAAAGTACTCATGCACATTAAAAAAAAAAAAATAAAATGGAGGGTGTGGTGGTGCAGGCCTTTAATTTCTGCACTTGGGAGGCAGAGGGAGGTGGATCTCTGTAAGTTCAAGGCCATCTTGGTGTACATGAGTTTTAGACCAGCTGGGGCTACAGGGAGACCCTGTCTAAAGAAAACCCAGACATAAAACAACTTCCCCCTCCAAACAAAACCAAACCAAAACTGATTTAAAAGATAATTTATTTTCTGTGTTTATGTGTGAGCAGGCTTATGCCTGCTTTTGTGAGTGTCAGAAGACAACTTTCAGGACCTGGTTCTCTTTTGTTTATGAGGCCCAGTGTACGCTAGGCTAGCTGGTCCATAAGCTTTCACTTGTCTGCACCAGATCTGGCAATAGGATTGTTGAGACTGCAGCCTCCTGTCACTGGATGCTGCTTCTGACTTTTGGAATGGCTTCCTGTGTTGTATCATTAGGTTTGCAGGGCAAGTGCTTTTACCTGTTGAGTCATCTCCCTGGTGCTGTATTCTTTTTTCTTTGTTTTTGAGGCATGATCTCATGTAGCCCATGTTAGCCTCGGATTCTCTATCTAGCCAGGGCTGGCTTTGATCTTCCTGTCTCACCTCCCAAATGCTGGTATGTATGTGCCACCATCCATGCCCAGCTTGACTTCTGTTTTTAGAAGTGACGCACATCTACAAAGATGCATCTTTTATAAGATTCTTATCTTCCGGGGGCTGGAGAGATGGCCTAGCGGTTAAGAGCGCTGACTGTTCTTGCAGAAGACCCGGGTTTGATCCCCAGCACCCACATGGCAGCTGAGAACTGTCTTTAATTCCAGTTCCAGGGGAATCTGACACCCTCTTCTGACCTCAGCATTGCACAACACAGGTGCACAAACTTACATGCAGACAGTACATTCATACACTTAAAAATAAATAAATAATAAATAAAATTAAAAAAAGATTCTTATCTTCCAAAAGTAAAGAAAATGCTTTAAAACTTTTATTCTTATGTATTTAGTTAAAATAATTTAAGTCTGGACTGGGCATGGTCATGCACACCTTTAATTCCAGCACTTGGGAGGCAGAGGCAGACGGATCTCTGTGAGTTCAAGGGCACCCTGGTCTACATAGTGAGTTTCAGGCCAGCTAGGGTTACAGGGAGCCCCTGTGTCAAAAAGACCAAAAAGAAAAATTAAGTCCATGATCTTCCAAAGCTATCAGTCAAGTAAAATAAGAGCAAATACTTTGATTTTTTTTTGTCTTAATGGGAAGAATTCTCACGTCTGTGCTTTAAGATAATAGTGCGCACAGTTAACACTTATTAACTTTGTCCCAGCTTCTCTATGTGAGGTATTTCCCATTCACTTAACAATACCATCTTTATTTTTTTTAATTAATTAATTTTTTTAACAATACCATCTTTATTTTTATTTATTTATTTTTTAAATTTAATTTTATTTATTTATGTGTATGAATGCACTGTTTGAGTGTAGGTCTGCGCACCCGTGTCGTGCAATGCCGCGGAGGTCAGAAGAGGGTCTCGGATTCCCCTGGAACTGGAGTTCTCCTAGAATTGGAGTTTCAGACGGTTCTCAGCCACCATGTGGGTGCTGGGGATCGAACCCGGGACCTCTGCAAGAGCGGTCGGCGCTCTTAACCGCTAGGCCATCTCTCCAGCCCCAACAATACCATCTTTATAACGACTTCATGGATAAGTATATCATTACCCCTGTATAACAGATGACAAAAAAGAGGTTAAAGAATTTGCCCAAGATCATAAAATGGCGATATCAGAATGTGAATTCAGACGGCCTGGCTAGCACATCTCTTCACTTCATAATGGTTTGGGAACCTCAAAGGCTAGGGATAAACTCAAGGTCCGTTGCATAAGTATTTGGATATTTTTGAGACAGAGTCTCCCTGTAGCCCCAGCTGGCCTGGAAGTTGCTATGTAGACCAGGCTGGCCTTGATCTCACAGAGATCCACTCTCGTTTATCTTCCACATACTGGGATTAAAGGCGAGTGCTGCCACACCCAGGTTTGAATTTTGTTTTTAAAGAATAGAATATGAAAAGAGCCAGGTCTCATTTATAATGGAACTTCAATGAAGAGCTAATCTGCTGACTTCAGTCTTAGTTAAAGCTGAGGGAATGCTTTATTCTACAGCATTTTCACTGGGTAGTCTATTATTTTTATCAGAGAGCTAGGTTTTCTCTGAGAAAAATTATCCAATCCCGTAGATCAGTCCTGATTTCTCAGTCACTCATCTATCGAGGACTTTTGCTCCTGGCTGTCTTCATCTGTCACCATCCTTAGTGATGTCAACATCCAGCCGAGTGACCTGTCCAACACCTTGGGCATTCAGTTCTTTGATTACGTGCTTTGGCAGCAATGTTTTTTTTTTTTTTTCCTTCTTATTTTCAACTGAGCTACCTGTTTCCATGGTTACAGCCTAGCCCAGCAACTGTACCTTCTCTGGTTTCAGGCATCTCACTGACCACCACCTACTGTCTTTTCAGCCATTTACTAGATTAGCTCCATGGCAGCAATGCTTCGGCCTCACCACACCTTTCACGGATTCTTTCACTTTTCTCTCCTCTTCGTCTTCTTCGCTATCTGCTTTCAAATCCATGGTCTATCATTATAACGCCCCCCTTGCAAATACAATCAGCTGCCTTGTTCCTTTCTCCATCTAACTTGCCTGATATAACCTTGACCTAGGTTGAAAGTACATGTGCTTCATTTTCTCAAACAACTGGAACACAGAGGAGGAAAATCATGCAATTGAGCTTACTTCTTTCATTTTAAAATCATCAATCTTGGTAGGAAATCCCTCTATTTCCTGTACAGGTTTTCCAAATGTTAGCTATTCCTTGGTTACCTATAGGGTTTCTTTTTATCTGAATGATTTTCTCTGTAATGATTTACCCATACTCTTTGCCCTAAATTGATTCTCCTTGGAAATGTAAAGCCAGGTGTGGTAGCATACATCTGTAATTTCAGCACTCAGGCAGGAGGATAGCTGCAAGTCTGAAGTCATCCTGGTTTATGTAGTGAGTTCTAGACATCCAGTTCTAGTCATCCAGGGAAATAGCGAGATCCTGTCTCAAAAACAGAGCCAAATAAAATTGGTTCTGTATCTCCATCCCAAACTTTGTCCTAGACCAGGGGTTATAGATCATAAGCACAGCCTATAGGATAAATCTGCAACCTATTTTATGTGTTTGTTTCTGCATGTGCATGTGTGTGTGTAGGCTGGATGACAGCTACCAACACCTTCTGAGACTGGGCCTCTTTCTGAACCTAGAGCTCTTGGATTGGCTGGGCTGGCTGGCCCTCTTGTCTTTTCCTCCTGGTGCTGGGATTGCTGGTATGCAGTGGCATGCCCAGCCTTTAATGTGGGTGCTGGTGATTCAAACTTGGGGTCCTTCTACTTATGCCACTAAGCCATCCCAGTCCACTGAGCTAGTTCCCTAACCTCCTACCTCTTAATGCCACCACATATTCTAACAGGAACTCAGGAGAGACACCAGCACAGACAGTTGATTGAGGAAATATTAAAAAAAATTTTTTTTGGTCTTTTCAAGACAGGGTCTCCCTATAGCCCCAGCTGTCCTGGAACTTACTCTGTAGACCAGGCTGGCCTTGAACGCACAAAGATCCACCTGCCTCTGCCTCCCGAGTGCTAGGATTAAAGGTGTGCACCACCACGCCTGGCAAATTGAGGAAATATTAAATCAAGTGTACTCTTTGAAATCATCTTTAGATATCTAAAATGTCATAGGAGTGGTTTGAATGACAAAATTTTTAACATAAATAAAAAGCTGAAGTTATCATAGTACAAATTTTCTTTTTTTTCATAGTACAAATTTTCTTTTTTTTATAAATTTATTTTTATTTTTTTAACAAATCTAGACCCATGTCCCCCTCCATTCCCCCACCCCACCAGAGCTCATGCATTCTGCCAAACATGCTTTTCATCTCTTTCTCAGTCTTTCTCAATATTCTCCATGAGGAAGTTGACTGTTTTGAGCAGAAGTTCACTGTTTCAGTCAGTTCTTCAATGCAGCCCTTTCTGTTATTGTTGTTGTTGTTGTTTCCAATATTCATCACTCCCAACTCCTTTGGACAGAAGCTCAGGGGGCCATGCACAAGAAATACAACTAGGTCATTGGCACTAGCATCCACAGATGAGGGATACCATTCGTCGTTTGTTTTTCTGGGACTGTGTTACTTCACTCAGCATGATGTCCTCTAGCTCCAGCCATTTTCCTGCAAAGCTCATGATGTCGTCTTTCTTTACTGATGCATAGAACTCCATTGTGTAGATGGAGTTTTCTATCCACATTTTCTCTATCCACTCATCAGTTGAGGGGCATTTGGGTTGGTTCCAGCTCCTTGCTATTGTGAAGAGAGCTGAAATAAACATGGTCATGCATGCATAGTACAAATTTTCTTATGAGAAACACATACATTTGTAAAATACACAAATAAACAAAAGTAGTAATTCAGAACATTGTAAGAAAACTCTTCCAGGACTGACACAGCTTTCCATATCCCTCCCCTCCTGAGCTTCTTTCAGGATTTAATCTTTTCTCAGATGGCATGTTTACTTAACATGGACGTTAGCACACCAGCATTCTCAGTGCATTTCAGAACACGGTTTAACATTATAGGAGATCCACCTGCCTCTGCCTCTGTAGTGCTGGAATCAAAGGTATGAGCCACCATGCCTGGCTTAAAATATTTTTAAAAATTATGGAAATTTCAGGGGCTGGAAAGATGGCCTAGCGGTTAAGAGCACCAACTGCTCTTGCAGAGGAGCCAGGTTCGATCCCCAGCACCCACATGGCAGCTGAGAACCGTCTTTAACTCTAGTTCTAGGGGAATCTGACACCCTCTTCTGACCTCTGTGGCATTGCATGACACGGGTGCACAAACCTACATGCAGACAGTACATTCATACACATAGAAAATAAATAAAATTAAAAAAATTATGGAAATATCCTAGGCATCCAACAATTAACGGACGCACAAAGAGCATGTGGTATATATACTTGGTGGGGTTGAAAGGGTGTGGGATTACATATACATGCTGTTTTGTCTTAGCCATAAAGAACAGAGTCATGTTGTTTGGAGGAAAATGGATGCAACTGGAGATAATCAAATTAAGTGAATTAAGCCAGTTTCAGAAAGACAAATGTCATTTGTTTTCCATTATTTGTGGTTCCTGGATTTTATATGTCTGTAATACATAGATCATGTGTGTACATATGACATGAAAATAGAAGTAAAACTGATTAGGGGACAACTGGGTCTAATGGGGCAGAGCAAAGAAACAATGGAGGACTTGGCTCAACATATCATATGTACTTGTACAAACCCTTGAAAATAATAGTTTCAGGGCCAAGAAGCCCTCAGAATCAGCATGAATGCCAGGGGGATGACGGGACAGCATCTAGAAATGGCCTTGGCCCTGATTTCATGAAAGTTTCCAATAAAACCTGGGGCCTGGGAGCCCCCAAATGCTGTGAATGGAGGGCCACTTTCAGAGGCTCTAATCAAGAGGGAGGCTTCAGGCAAGCTCCTCATTTTCTCTGTTCCAAATGTAGATTTCTTGGGGTCAAGTCACTCTTCCCGTGGGAAGCTATATGCTCTTGAACTTTTATTTCATTTCTCTGAGACTGTTTCCTTATTTGAAAAAAAAAAGACCCCCCAAAAAACTGGGTTATTCTAATGGCTACCGCAAAACCTTCTCATTAAATCCTGCATGCACGACACGGGTGCATGCAGACAGTACATTCATAACATACTGTGCTGGATAGCTTTGGTGTCAACTTGACACACCTGGGTTGAGGGAGCCTCGGTTGGGGAATTGGCTCCATTGGATTGGCCTGTGGCCACATCTGTGGTGTATTGTCTTGATTGTTGAGCAGTGACAGTATAAGAAGGCAGGCTGGGCATGAGCCAGAGAGCAAGCCAGTAGAGAGCAAGCCAGTGAACAGCAGTCCTCCATGGCCTCCAGGTTCCTGCCCTGAGTTCCTGCCTTGGGCTCCCTAAGTGATGAAATGTGACCCAGGAGATGTAAGCTGAATAAACCCTTTCCTCCCCAAGTTGGTGTCAGAGTGTTTTGTCACAGCAATGGAAAGACAAACTAGGACAGAAATTGGTACCAGACGAGTGGGGTATTGCTGTGACAGACCTGACCTTGGTGTTTTGGGGAAGGATTGTGGAGGCGTTTGGAACTTTGGGCTGGGAAGATCATTGAATGCCTAAAGATTGTTGCTGTGGAGCTTGGAGCAGTTTTGCTGAAGGAGTTGTAGAAGATGGAGGCCTGGCTTGTGAAGTTTCTAGTTTCAAAGGAGAGCAGAGATCATCAGGACTGTGTAATCTGTGGGTTCTGGTCAGCTGGGGCTGTGGAGAATCAGCTGTAAGTAACAAGAGACCAGAACCTGAAGTGAAACTTTTGTGGTACTGGGGCAATTGATGCTGGTTAGCTGGGGCTGAAAAATCAGCTGTAAGTAACAAGAGACCAGCATCACTGAGGTGAAATCTTCTGGGGAGAATATCTTCAAGGTCAGCACACAGAAGCTGTGACCCAGAAAGGGCCTGAGCCTCCATCTCGAGCCAGAAGCCGGACTTGGTAACGTGTAAGAGTCTCCTATATGGTTCCGGTGTTGAAATTTGAGGGGGTCACAGAGAGCAGCCGAGGCTTGGCACTGTGAGAGGTCAGGAAAGACCATTGGTGGAAGTGCACCTCGGTTGCTGTGAAGACCCCAGGATTGCAGGGGTCATGGAGAGAAGCTGAGGCTTTGCACCAGGAGAGGTCAGAAGAGACCATTGGTGAAGGTGCTGCCTCAGTTTCAGTAGCGACCCCAGCTTTTTGGAGATGCCGGTACCCTGGGACGACCACCAAGAGCAGCGGTAGGTGTAGAATGGAGTCGGCCTGGGCCTGCGAGATGAGTGTGCCACGGACGGCAGAGTCGGAGAGGGGGAGCTGCCGAGACCCTTTGGAGCCCAGAAGATCGTGAGTGAATCCCAGGTGTCCAGCCTTGAGCTACTTGCTGGACTTAGGTTTTGTTTGAGAGTGCCTGATTCTTCCCTTTGAAATAAGACAGTACTTGTTTTGGATTTTACAGCAGCCCACAGTTAAGAGACTTTTAATAGACTGGACTTTTAAGTGTTTGGACATTTTAAGGACTGTGGGGCTTTTAAGGATGTACTGTCTTAGGTTGTGATTAGTGTTAACATCATACTTTGGGGATAAGAACTGGAAAGGTGGTTTAATAGTGAAGTGTTTGTGTGTCAAGTTGACAAGGGGTCAATTGTGTTGGATAGCTTTGGTGTCAACTTGACACACCTGGGTTGAGGGAGCCTCGGTTGGGGAATTGGCTCCATTGGATTGGCCTGTGGCCACATCTGTGGTGTATTGTCTTGATTGTTGAGCAGTGACAGTATAAGAAGGCAGGCTGGGCATGAGCCAGAGAGCAAGCCAGTGAACAGCAGTCCTTCATGGCCTCCAGGTTCCTGTCCTGAGTTCCTGCCTTGGGCTTCCTAAGTGATGAAATGTGACCCAGGAGATGTAAGCTGAATAAACCCTTTCCTCCCCAAGTTGGTCTCAGTGTTTTGTCACAGCAATGGAAAGACAAACTAGGACACATACAGAAATAAATAAAATAAAAAAAATTATTAAATCCTGAATGGAGGAGCGCTTATGACAGCTCATCACAAAGTACCTGTGAGTATCTCATAAGGAGAAGCCGCGCTGCTATAAACAGTGCCACCATTGTCTTATTTCTGAACAGGCTTGTTGAGAAGGTTAAATGGAAGAATGTTCACTCACCAGGACCAGCTATATACTTTGCGGAGCGTGATAAAGAATGCAGGACTCTTGTTTAAATACTGCTAAGAGGGCTAGGGCTGTGGCTTGGTTGGTAGGGTGCTTGCCTCGCATGCAGGAAGCCCTGGGTTGGATCCCCTGAACCCATATAATCAGGTGCGGAGATAAATTTGACTGTAAAGCCAGAATTCGGGAGGATCAGTTCATGGTCAGAAGGCATTCCAGGCCAGCTTGGGCTATATGAAATGGTTTCAAAATCCGGGCAAGCAAGCAAACAAGCGAGCGAGTGACCACTGACCAGAGAATCGCAAACCTGGGTGCGCAGAACATTCAGCCAAGCACAGGAACCAAGCACGTGTAATCGTATCCATTGTCGGCCATGAAGGCGGCCCCGGAGCTCGCGGGCTCTGGGTGCTAAATAAATGCTCAGTTCGCCTTTGGGCCCCAAGCTCTTACACCTCCAGTGCATAACGATCACTTGACGTTCCTCATCCCTGACATGGACCTGGAATTGTGCTCATGATGGAGTAGTGTCACCCTCTTTCTTCCCCCCATAAGAGAGGTCTCTGTCCCCTAGTCTCTTTGGCAGCTGGGAGGATATGGCCAAGAAGCGTGATCTCTTTGAGTCTCGGAGGCCCCAGAGCTGCCTGGCCACCGGCTATAGGGCTCAGAGGGCACCGCCTCCCGCTCTGTTTACCGGTTGCCCGAGGAGACGAGCAGGTATCCAGGGCTCTGTAGGGTACTGCAGCTCCAGGCATCTCGGGTCCCAGCGCCCGGAGCAGCCGCCACCATGAGCTTCAGCGGCTCCTCTGGCTCTCTGAGCCTGGAGCGCTCCCGTGGCCCCGCGTCGCCCGAGGTACTGGCTTCTCTGGAGGGGACCGGCGTTGCCTGTTTGCATCCGTCCGGAGTGCGTGGGTGGGTTCGGAGCGGTTCTGTCCCCGCGTGGGTGGGACTGGCCCGCAGGTCCTGAGTTGATGAAATGCGTCCGAGTTTTACGTGGTCCCTTTCTTACCTTTGAAATTGGCCAAATTCCACAGTTGCCCTTTCCTGTGGTCCCCCCTCTCCCTCTCCCCAGTCCCATTCCCAGGAAGCATAACTGAACTTAACTTTCACTGTAGATGTGATTCAGAAAATTATTTTCAAACACGGAGGTGTGAGGTTTAATGCCGGCCCCCAAGGTTTCCAGCTGTTAGCTTTTAACAGGTCCAGAACAATAATTCAGTTGTCACTGATTTACTCACTACTCCCCGGAGGTTATGTAGGCAGTAGGTACTCAGAAGTGTTACACTCCCACCCTCCGATGCCAGCACAGGTGGGAAAGTTCTAATCTGTCTGGGGTTCTCCTCAGGTATCCCGTGTACGGGGAAGACAGGGAACAGGTGGAATTGCTAACCAGGTGGTGAGCTCAGAGTATACCAGTCACATCCATCCCTACGGAAATGCTGAGTCAAAACATGGGTTGGATTCTCCTGCATGTGGCCGGAATTCTGCTATTCAGCACCTTTGAGAGTCTTCCTACACCCCTATCAGATTTCTCTGATTCTTCACATATTTGTGGGAAGCTAATACCATGGTGTACAAATAAGCTCAACTTTTCTTTTGATATTTCCTGTTTGGTATTACATTTCACCCTAACACTATACTGTGCCTGTCCTGGATATATATATATATATATATATATATATATATATATATAGTCTTTTTGAGATGGGGTCTCCCTGTTGTAGTCCCAGCTGTCCTGGAACTCGCTATGTAGACCAGGCTGTCCTTGAACTCACTGGGATATGCCTTCCTCTGCTGGGATTAAAGGCGTGAGTCACCATGTCGGGCTGTGCCTGTCGTCTGTGATTAAGATGGCAGGGTCTCACTATGTAGCCCTAGCTGGCCTGGAACTCACTCTGCAGACTGTACTGGGATTAAAGGTGTGGGGAGTCACACCAAGCTATTCTTGTTATTTATATATTTATATTTTGGTGGGTCCATAAAAAGTAAACTACAGGGGCTGGAGAGATGGCTCAGTGGTTAAGAGCACTGATTGCTCTTGCGGAGGACCCGGGTTGGATTCCCAGTACCCACACCGGTGGCTAAGAACCGTCTTTAGTGCCGGGCTTGGTGGTGAAGGCCTTTAATCCCATCACTCGGGAGGCAGAGGTAGGCGGATTTCTGTGAGTTCAAGGCTAGCCTGGTCTACAGAGTGAGTTCCAGGTGGGACTAATGGGAGACCCTATCTCAAAAATACCAAAATAAAAAAGTAAACTACAGATGTCATTACCTTTCCTCTGGAAATATCGTGGTGTGTATCTGGTAAGAGTAAAGGAATTCACAAAGCAAAGAGCAATGATTGAATTCAGAATATTTAGCACTGTATTTTCTTTTTTTCCTGAAACATGAATATAGTATGTCTCTATTTATTTAGATCTTCTTTGAGTTCTTTGATCAGTACATTGTAATTTTCAGCATATCAATCCTTTACTTATTTTTTTAATTTAATTTTTATTTTAATTTTTTTGTTATAATATTTTGTAATGTGTTCCATCTACTAAATTTCAGCAGTTATCTCCAGTATAAGATATAATGCCCCTTTTATTTAAAACAAAATCATGTTTGTGTTTAGTATTTTATTTATTTATTTATTTAAACAGGGTCACCCTGTAGCCCCAGCTGGCCTGGAACTCGCTATGTAGACCAGGCTGGGCTTGAACTCAGAGTTCCACCTGCCTCTGCCTCCCAAATGCTGGGATCATAGGCGTGTGCCAATATGCCCGGCTGTGTTTAGTATCTTTAAATCTAGAAGAGTTCCTCAGTTTTCTGAAATGTGACTCCGCATGATTTTATTTTTGGTCGGGAAACTATAGGAGATGTCCTACCTTAGTACTGTATACCAGGAGCTGTGTAAGATCAGCTTGGTCTATTATTGTTGATATCCTCAATGATTTATTTTTTTTGGTCTTTTTGAGACAAGGTCTCCCTGTAGCTCCAGCTATCCTGGAACTCACTATGTAGACCAGGCTGGCCTCAAACTCACAGAGATCCGCCTAATTCTGCCTCCCAAGTGCTGGGATTAAAGGCGTGCGCCACTACGCCTGACCATAAATAGTCATATTGAGTTTTTTTTTCAGCTGGATTTACCTACGAATCAGATTGTCAAAAGAATGTCACTAAGCTAGAAATATGACTGCTAGGTGCAATTCTGAGCTTGAAGTAGAGCCACCCATGCATGGAGGAAAACGCTGTGCTTTGGAGAAGTTTATAAACAGTGATAGCAAAACAGAATTCCTGTGCACTTGGAACAATACTAAGTAAAAATTCGACTAAAGAATGTAGTAGCACCATCATTCAGCGACAAGCTAGAGCAGTAATTTAGTGAGAAGTGCAGGGAGCTGTCAGGTGGCTTTCTAGCTGTTTTGTTTTGCTGGTGTTTTCACATATCAGAGGCCTGGATCAAAATTATGACTCCAGTACAGGTCATTATTGGGAAACTGAACCAGTCTCCCTTTTTCAGTGGATAGCAGGGTTATGTAAAATAACTGGGGGATCATTCTGAGAAGCAAATAAATGGAGACGCTGACATGGTCTCTCCACAGCTACTGTTCCCCACAGTCAGGCATTGTTTCTAATTCTTTTTTCTTTTCTTGAGATAGGTCTCACACTACATAGCCTATTCTGTACTGGAACACATTCTACAGCCTAGGCTGGCCAAAACCTTGTGACAATCATTCATCAGCCTCCCAAGTGTTGGCAATACAGCCCTGTGCCATTGTACCCACTCATTTCTTTGTTTTTTTATTATTTTATTATTTTTTTTTGCGCCCACTCATTTCTACTTCATAAAGAAGCATTTTGCCCTCTTCTGGTTTGCTATGTTCTCCTCTTTTTAAAAATAAAATATAAGCTAGGGGTGACAGATGCCTTTAATCCCAGCACTCAGGAGGCAGAGGCAGGCAGATCTCTGTGAGTTCAAAGCCAGCCTGGTCTATGTAGTGAGTTCCAGGACAGCTGGAGCTACAGGGGTACCTTGCCTCAAAAAAAAAAAAAAAAAAAAAAAAATCAAATTTAAGAAAACATTTAGGGTTCTGATGTGCATACCTTTTCCCCAGCACTCAGAAGGCAGAGACAGGCAGATCTCTGTGAGATTGAGGCTACCTTGGTCTACATAGCAAGTTCCAAGTCAGCTGGAATAGAGACTCTCCTTTCCCATTCCCACGCACCAAGAATTTTTTCCATCATTTTTCTTTTCTTTTCTTTTCTTTTCTTTTCTTTTCTTTTCTTTTCTTTTCTTTTCTTTTCTTCTTTCTTTCTTTCTTTCTTTCTTTCTTTCTTTCTTTCTTTCTTTCCTTTCTATCTTTCTTTCCTTTTCTTTTCCTTTCTTTTCTTTCCTTTCTTCTTTTTCATTTCTTGTCTTTGCTTCTTTTCTTTTTTTTTTTTGTCTTTTTTGAGGCAGACGGTCTCCCTGTAGCCCCAGCTGTCCTGGAACTACTCTAGACCAGCTGCCTTTGAAAGACTAACAGAGATTCTCCTGCCTCTGCCTCCTAGTGCTAGGTATTAAAGGCATGCACTACCATCCTCGGCCATCATCATTTTTCTTTTTTTTTTTTTTTTTTTTTTTTTTTTTTTTTTTGTGCTATTATTTTTTTTTTATTTTTTTTTTATTTTTTAATTTTTATTGATGGTTGTGCATTTTATACATCATTTTCCAATTCAGATCAGGCATATTTCCCTTTCACCTTCCCCCCACTCCCACCCCATCCCAGATCATGTTATTCTGCCATAACTGTCCTGCACTTTCAGGTTTTTTTTTTTTTTTTTCTTTTTTAGCTATAAGTGATAATCCAATGGTATAAGCATACTTCGAGTGCAAAAACAATCTATAGACTCGTTTGTGCCCAAACCCCCACATCCCACATTCAGTGGAGTTGACAGGTTTGTTGTTAATCAAAGTTGAATCAAATGAAGTGTCCCAGACTACATCGTAGTTTCACACATCAATCACTTACAATTTAAACACCTCACCCATCGCATGCCTTTACATTCTACCACGCACCACCCCTCTCTACCTACTGACACCCGATTTCGCACGCCTTCCCAGAGAAAAAATTCAGAAAAAGGGGCACAGGTGGATGAGAATAAAAACTGATCATCCTCCTCTCTCTCTGGAGGCTGTTGACTTGGATCTGGTCAATTCTGGCTGTTCCTCTTCATGGGCTGACAGTTTGTTATCGGAAGATTAAACCTTTCGAGTGCCTACTAATGAACACGAAGCAATTAGATAGTATAAGGTATTTTAGATACCAGCACAATAGTTATGGTAGGTACTTGGCATAGACACATATGTTTGGAATGAATATGTATATTCCATGAATTAAATTTTTACCCCGCCTGATAAATATAAAGGGTCTTACTGTGGTTTTATGACATCTCCTAACCATTAGAAGGATGTAAGGCTTGTGGCATCAGCCAGGGTTATTCCTTCCAAGGAGAGAGCAAAGCCAATTGAGATTTTGGGAATATACACAAGAAGCACATGGCTGCCCCGCAGTGCACAGTATTTATTCCGAGCAGGTGAAGTGTAGCTGGGCTGATGGTGGAGATCTTTGCTTGACTCAGGAGAGACCCAGTATTTGCTTTATTGGTTAGAGGCTTTGGTGAACACGTCTTGCTGGCATTCCAGAGAGGCCAAATCTTAACTGCCTTGCAATGTGCGGATCTCATACAAACTCCCTCCCATGTTACGTTCAGAAATCTTTTCGTTCGTAGGTTTTGGCAAGCAGGGTCTTATTGCCTATCCTCCTGATGGGTATCCCAACTTAGGGGCAGGAGCCCTTACACTTTTGTGGGGCCTTGGATCCCCCTGGCCCAACATCCCCCTGGTAAGAAACAATCCATTCTGTGTAGAGCTCCTGCATTATAACTTTGGCCTAAGTGACATAGCCCAAGACTTTAGTATTCATATTTGGTTCTGAACAGAGTATAATAACCTTTTCACAGTTTCTTATGTCTAATTAGTCAATTAAAGAAGGAAAAGCATTTTTTTCTTATTACGATTTTTTATCCTTTAATGTATTTTACTTGAATTTTAAACGGTTTCAGTACTTATAATAGTCTGTCTCCCCAATTGCAGTTGGAAAATGACATCATCATCGTCATTATTTCTCCTTGTTCTCTATGGGGGGTGAGGCAAGAAAAGTCTATCAAAAACCTTTGTTGCACCTAGGAAGTATAAGTTTCATTAGGACTCATTATATAATAGTTTGTTACATTAGGATCCACAGAAGGGTTCGATGTTTTATGGCAATCTAAAGGGCTATTTGCCTTCCTTTCAGTGTCAGAAACGGGTCAACCTTCCTACGTTGCCACACTTTTTGTACAAATCCTACGTCAATGCAAAGCTTATCGTTGATCTTTTTCAATCTCATGCCAGTCTCAACCGTTAAGTTGGTGACAGTTTGTCCTGTTGTGAAACAAACAAATCTTTTTCTCCCATAGTTGTATTTAAGATTTGAATTGCAAGTGTTTTGACTAGATAGGTTTCATTCTAGTCTGAACCGCCACGCCCTCCCTTTTTTAACACCATGAGTCTCCAGAAGACAGGTTGGTAGTATACATACTAAGGGTGGAATCAAGGCACAGATTTCATCAAATTCACCCATGGCTGTTTTTTGGGTGACTAATAATAGATTAACTTGGGGAAGCAAACATTAATTTTTCTTTAAATATCTTAAAGAGAATGCTTAACAAAGGTGGATACTGTACAACAGAAAATTATAGAGGAACATTTTTGGCACTCAAAATTAGTAGCTCACTCCCAAAGTTATTGCTCTAGAGATTTTGGTGTAAAACAAATGTGGACAACAAGCAAATTATATCTACATTTAACTCAACTGATGCTTAAGAACCAGTTTTTATTAACCCGTTTTTAGCAGAGTCTGTAAACCATGTTGTTTAATTATACACATATTTACTTTTTACTAAATCATAAAACAACCATGTATCCTGTAGACCGATGTCTAGGTGAAACTGAGTACCGTGCTGAACTCACATCAATTGAATATGCCTGATTGAATATACATCGTGTCCCGCTCCTCCCTCCCACTTACCCATCCCCCCTTCCCATGTCACCATTTCAGTCCATTTTTGAGCAGTCCTTTCTGTTGTTTGTTCTTTTACTAATGCATTCCTCTCCGGGATTTTACGTCATCCCCAGAGAATATTTATATCTGGGTGTTGGTACTATAGCCTCATTCCCACATGATGAGGATGCCATTTGTCGTTTGTTTTTCTGGGACTGTGTTACTTCACTTATTTTTTTTTTTTTTCATATTTTCCAGCTCCCCCTATCCATTATTACCTGCAAAGTTCATGACGTATGTCCCTTCTTTTATCTGCTGCATATAACTCCATTGTATTACATGTACCACATTTTCTCTATCCACTCGTCGTGAGGAGGCAAACCTGGGCTGGTTGCCAACCTTTTTGCTATTGTGAACAGAGCTTGCAATAAACAGCTGTGCATGTAATCTTGCAGTAAGTTTTGTAGTTTTGTGGGTAAATACCCAGGGTGGTATGACTGGGTTGCTGGGCTCAAATGGAAGGCTCATTTTGAGTGCTTTTATAAAAAGGGTTCTCCACACTGTTTTTCCATAGTGGCTGTAACTAGGTTTAATTCCCACTGGTCTAGACATACCAATGATGAGTGTTCCCCCTTTCCCTTCGCAATCCGAGTCTCTCAGCTTTGGTAACAAATGCGTGTTCCTGATTCCTAAGCCCGCCTTATTTGGAGTAAGGTTATATCCTCAAAGTGGTTTTTAATTTGCATTTCCTTAATTATCAGAGATGTTGAACATTCTTAAGGATGTTTTCTCAGAGCCATCTCTATTCCTCCTCTGTGAAGTCTTAATTCAGTTCTTTACTCCATCTTTGCAGTGATTCATTTTCTTGTTTTCTTGCTTCTTTGTTTTTTTGAGTAGCTTTTGTATACTCTGGAAAGTAATGCTTTGTCAAGATGTATCCTGCTGTGAAGGTATTCCTCCCAACTCTGTGGGTCTTCTCTCAACTTCCTGTTATTGCTTGGAAATCCTTTGAGTGTACAAAGCTTTTGAGTTTAAACGAGTCCCACTTTGTCAATTTGGTCGATCTTCATTTCTTGTGTCAGCATGCTGCTGAGTTAGGAAGTCCTTTTTATCCTCGCCGCTACCCATTCTTTATAGTCTGAGTCTGGGCTGCTCAGCTTTCCTCTATCACTTCCAGTACGATCTTTCATGTGGGGGTTTCACATTGAAGGTCTTTGGTCGCATCTGGATTGAACACTTTGTACAGGGTGAAAGGTAGGGGTTTAATGTTCATTCCTTCTAAGTGGTGATCCAGTTTTTGCCAACACCCTTGCATGAATGCTGTCTTGTCTTCCTCATTGTGTATTCCGTTTCTGCCCGCTTGTAACCCATATGAGTGGCTTGAATTGTATGTGCTCCAGGGTTTGGATCTTCAGTTTTATATCCATTGCTGGTTCAAACTGGTCTTGTTTTGTGCCAGTAACTCAAGCTGTTTTTTATGACTATAAGCCTGTTGTATAGTTTGATGGTCTGGTATAGGATCCCGCCCTGTAATTGCTCTTTTCACTCAGGATTGCTTTGAGCTATTCGGGAGCTTTATGTTTTTCCAAAGAAATTGAGGATTTTTTTTTTCCGAAGCCTGTGAAGAAACTGCTGGGGATTTTTGATTGGGATCGCATTTAAATCTGTACACTAGTGTTGGGTAAGGATGGACGATTTTTTACTATATTTATTTTTCCCAATCCATGAGCATCGGAGAGTTTGTCCATCTTCTGATAAGTGATAATCATGAGTATAAGCAACCTTCGTGCAAAACCAATCTATAGACTTAGTGCCCAAACCCACACATCATGGTCCACACCATCAGTGGAGGTGTTGGTTTGTTCAATCAAGACAAGTTGATCAATGAGTGTCCAGACTATCATTCGCTGTAGTTTCACCTTCACGTCCCCATCGCAGCCCTTTAAACATTCCTATCTAGACCCGCCTCCCTCGTCCGCAGATTGTTCCTAGGCTTAGAAAAAGGGGCACAGGTGGATGAGAGTAAACTGTCCTCTCTCTCTGGAGCTGTTGACTTGGATCTAATTCTGGCTGTTCAGTTATTTCTGGCTGTTTCCTTTTTCATGGGCTGACATTTGTTCCAGGGATTAAACCTTTGCGATCCTACTAATGAAGCACAAAGCAAATTAATATATAGGTAATTTAAGCATGACACTAATAGTTTGGTAGGTTACTTAGGCATAGACACATAGTTTGGATATATGTTATTATTAATGATTTATATTTTTACAACCCCCTAGATAAATAATAACAGGGTCTTACTGTGGCTTATGACATCTCCTAACCTGTAGAGGATGTAGGCGTTGTGGGCATCAGCCATGGGTTAATTCCTCCAAGGAGAGGAGAAGCCAACAGACCAGAAATTAGATTTGGGGATATACAGAGCCAATCTATTTTTTTTTTTCCTATTACTCGTATAGTGCTAGACAGGCCAGCTTCTCTCTTCTACAGCCATTATGCTCACCTGTGTCCTGACAGAAAAAAACTGTAAATCTACCAGCCGGCAATGGTGGCACTAACCGCCTTCTAAAAATAAGTCCTAGCACTTGGGAGGCGAGGCAGAATGCAGATCTTTATGAGTTCAAAGTGCCAGCCTGGTCTACAGAGTGAGTTCCAGGACAGCTGGGGCTATGAGGGAGAAGCCCTGTCTCGAAACACCCAANAAAAAAAAAAAAAAAAAAAAAAAAAAAAGTAAATCACCTAATTGAACTTCTAGAGATAAAAATCACAGTCTAGGGGCTGGAGAGATGGCCTAGCGGTTAAGAGCGCCGACCGCTCTTACAGAGGACCCGGGTTCGATCCCCAGCACCCACATGGCGGCTGAGAACCGTCCGAAACTCCAATTCCAGGAGAACTCCAGTTCCAGGGGAATCCGAGACCCTCTTCTGACCTCTGCGGCATTGCACGACACGGGTGCACAGACTTGCATGCAGACAGTACATTCGTACACATACAGAAATAAATAAAAAATTAAAAAAAAAATCACAGTCTAGGAAGATAAAAGAACAATCCAAGTATAAATGATATTAAGAAGGTCATATAAAAAGAATATGGAAAAGTTGAGAACAAAACTGTATAAAAGATGTGCCAGGCATATGGCAACTAAAATAAAGCAAGTTACATTTTACAAAATATGTTAAGGCACTAGAAGTAATGATAAAAATCAATATACTGGGGCTGGAGAGATAGCCTAGTGGTTAAGAGCACCGACTGCTCTTGCAGAGGACCCGGGTTCGATCCCCAGCACCCGCATGGCGGCTGAGAACCGGCTGTAACTCCAATTCCAGGAGAACTCCAATTCCAGGGGAATCCAAGCCCCTCTTCTGACCTCTGCAGCATTGCATGACACGGGTGCACAAATCTACACGAAGACAGTACATTCATACACATACAAAAATAAAATCAGTATACTGGGCTGGAGAGATGGCCTAGTGGTTAAGAGCGCTGACTGCTCTTGCAGAGGACCCGGGTTCGATTTCCAGCACCCACATGGCTGAGAACCATCTTTATTTAACTACAGTTCCAGGGGAATCCGACACCCTCTTCTGACCTCCACGGCTTTGCATGACATGGGTGCACCAACCTACATGCAGACAGTACATTCATACACATAAAGAATAAATAAAAGTAAAATCAATATACAAAAATGATAAAAATTTCCCTTCATTT
The DNA here is from genome assembly GCA_009823505.1 of Rhizomys pruinosus. Lineage (NCBI taxonomy): Eukaryota > Metazoa > Chordata > Mammalia > Rodentia > Spalacidae > Rhizomys > Rhizomys pruinosus. The sequence goes on from VZQC01007215.1 coordinate 24,478, forward strand.
TGAAATTGTGATGATTCTAAAAGTGTATACACTTTAAAAACAGACTCAAGATTTAAGAAGAAAAATGGACAGAAGTAAAATCTGTTAGGACAAACAGATAAATCCACATGTGGAGTAGAACACTTTTTAAATTTTTATTTACTCTGTGTGTGTGTGTGTGTGTGTGTGTGTGTGTTTGTGCACATGTATGCCACAGAGTGTGTAGACCAGAGGATAACTTGTGGGAGTTGGTTCTCTCCTTTCATTCCATGGACCCCAGGGTTTAAACTCAGGTCACCAGACTTGGCAGCAAGTGCTTTAACCCAGTCCTGGACCAATTTCAACATACATCAGTCAGAATCTGGTACACCAACCAGAGGAAAGTTCTGTAGGAAAGATGTTGAAAGGCTAAAATACAAATTTGTTTCAATGATTGTAAGACTAGAAATATAAAAGCCAAAAAGAGCCAGGGGCTCCCCCCTAAAAAATAAAACCCTGAATGACCCTTGAGGACCAGATCCTCAACTGACATTGAGAAAACAAAAACCTTGGTTAATCTGGGCTAACTGTGTGGCCTTAAACATCCAAAAGGAAAGTATAACCATAAATAATAAGTCCCGAGAAATTGAACTTTGGGTATAAAACTTGAGATCTTAGTAAAAAGACAAAAGAGCACAGTTGTTTTGCCTGTCTTGCTGGCAGGTGCAGCAACCCTGTGTTTTTGCCATCCTTCAAAGATGTGAGAAGACACAGCTTTTCAACCTTCCAATATGGACTGAAGACTTATGTCTCTCCAAGAATCCTCCAAACCTTCAGTGTCATATGGGGACTGCTGAGACATCCAATTTGTGGACTGAGCTACTACTGGGGTTTCCACTTCTTCAGAGTATAGACTGCCATTGTCAGACTACCCAGGCTGTATCATAGAGACCAGTACAGGAAGATCAAGACAGGACGTGGTGCTTACTGGACCTCATTTGGTGACTATGGGAAGGGAAAACCCCAGTGTGGAACACAAGGGCAGAACTGATGGTGGTTTTGGCTTGTCAAAGAGGAGACTTCAAACATGACATCTTTCAGCCCAATAAAGAAAAAAAAAATCATAAGCTGAAGATGTTAAAACCTATGATATATGTGGCATGCGTATGTGCATATTTTGAAGTGATCCGTATTGGAAGGAATAACAACAACAGAAAAGACTGCATCAAAGAACTGACTGAAACGGTGAACTTCTTGAAACAGTAACCTTCATTGAGAATTTTGAGAGAGACTGAGAAAAAGATGAAAGACATGTTTGGCAGAATGCATGAGCTCTGGTGGGGTGGGGGGCAGGGAATGGGGCATGGGTCTAGATTTGATTTGTAATGTAATTTTGTATGAAATGCACAGAGCTTCAATAAAACATTGGCTAAAAAAAGAATAAAAATATCCACAGTATTTGGGGGCTGAAAAGATGGCCTAGCGGTTAAGAGCACCGACCGCTCTTACAAAGGACCCGGGTTCGAACCCCAGCACCCACATGGCGGCCGAGAACCGTCTGAGACTCCATTCCAGGAGAACTCCAGTTCCAGGGGAATCCGACACCCTCTTCTGACCTCCGCGGCATTGCACGACACGGGTGCACAAACCTGCATGCAGACAGTACATTCATACACATACAGAAATAAATAAAATTAAAAAAAAAATATCCACAGTATTTGGGAAGAAAATAGGAACTTTTCTCCCTTTGTCCAAGGGGGCTACTTTAGACTAGAAATAACTGAACATAAGTTTAGGGTAGGTATTGAACAAGATGAATAAAGTGATTTACCCTTGTTTTAAATAAAAAATAACCTTTACTATTGTAAACCAAGAATAAGCATCAAATCATTTGAGAATGTTAGATAAACCCACCTTGAAAAGTATTCTAGCTGGGTGCGGTGGTGATTGCCTTTAATCTTAGCACTCAGGAGACAGAGGCAGGCAGATCTTTGTGAGTTCAAGGCCAGCCTGGTCTACAGACCGTGTTCCAGGACAGCTGGGGCTACAGCGAGACCCTGTCCTGAAAAGACAAAAAAAGTATTCTATGAAATACTGGCCAGTATTCTTCAAAAGTGTCAAGGTTGGGTTGGAGGGACAGCTCAGGCTCACGAACAGCCTGGGAGAAGGCTAAGGAGGCAGGAAGACCAAATGTGAAATGAGAAACTGGGTGAGCTCCTGGTCAGACAAGGAAATAGTGCAAAAGGCCATTAGTGCAAATACTGGTGAAATGAAGCAAGGTCCGTAGCATAGTTAATACTATAACAATACTAGTGACTTTGTTTTAATACATATACTTCAGTCCAAGTTGTTAATGTTAGGGGCAGCTGGGTAAGGTATATACAGAAATTCTTTGTTCTGTTCCTACAATTTTTCTTTTCTTTTTAAAGGATATATATATATATATATATAGGATTTTTGAGAAAGGGTCTTCCTATAGCCCAACCTGGTCTGGAGCTTGCTATGTAGACCAGGCTGGCCTCAAACTCACAGAAATTCACCTCCTTCTTTCTGTCTCTCAAGCACTGGGATTAAATGTATGTGCTACCATGCCTGGCCCAATTTATTTTTATTTTTAATTATGTGTGCATTTGTGTGTGTGGGGCATGTGCATGTATAGGCATGTGCACATATGTGCAGGTGGCCGTGGAAGCCAGAGGTGTCAGATCTCCCTGGAGTGGGAGTTATAGGGAGCTATGGGTTGGCCAGTGTTGGGAAATGAGCCTCGGTCCTCTGGAAGAGCAGTGCGTGCTTTTAACCACTGAGCAATCTCTCCAGCTCCTTTTTTTTTTTTTTTTTTTGTCTTTTTGAGACTGGGTTTCCCTGTAGCCCCAGCTGTCCTGGAACTTGCTCTGTAGACCAGGCTGGCCTTGAACTCACAATGATCCACCTGCCTTTTTTTTTTTTTTTAATCTTGCTTTTATCTATTTACTTTAATGGAAGTTCAGCTATTTTCTTTTCAAGTAAATGCTCCTTGGTACTGTATTATAAGCCTTAATTTCCAGAGTTCTATAAAAACTGATTATAATTTTTTTAGTAATATTTTCACTGCTTTTTATGGTAGAAGAGATTTGTAGAGGGCCTTTCCCTGGTGTTCCAAAAGTGCCTCCTATAATGTCATTTATTAAAACAGGGTTTTTTTTTTTTTGTGTGTGTATGTATGTGTGTGCATGCACACATATGCATGTCACTATGGGTGTAGAGGTCAGAGGACAACTTGGGGGAGTGTTAGTTCTTCCATGATGTAGGTCCTGGGGATCAAACCCAGGTTTTCAGGGTTGGCAGCAAGCACCTTTAACATCTAGCCAGCCCCTGTGAAGTCATTTTAAGAGCACATTTTAAACATAAAATTGGAAAGCCACAGAAAGTCTGTGTTTCCAGAAATGGGTGACTGAAGGAACACTGGCAAGGTGACTCTTATTTTAGCATACATTATTGTATTAACAACATATTTCATTATCTATTTCTAAAATATATGTGTATACATTTAATTTTTTTAAATTCATTTTTATTATTTTGGGTTTTTTTTTTGGAGATAGGGTCTCATGTATCCCATGCTGGCCTCAAACTTTGTAATAGCTGAGGATAACCTTGAACTTCTGATCTTCCAAGTAATTTCAGAATAAGACATCTAAAAGATAAACGATGGCTTTGTTCATTTGCACATCTTTGGTATTTTCACTGTGACATTTAGTTTCTCTTGGCAACTGTTCTTTGATCACCTGACCTCAATGCAGCCTGAGATAAAAAACCTTCAAAGAACAGGTAAGAGAGAAACTTTTGAACATCTTGAGGATATTTTAAATTGGTTGTTTTTACTTAGTGTTAGCAAACAGAATGTGTAGGATATTTAAAACAATAGTGAATGGTTTTTGGTTTTTACTTGGATAACACTGACTAAATTAAAAGGATGTAATTTTTTCGGTGTTCAAGAATAACAATTTTTTTTAATTGTAGAAGGGAGTGGCATTAAGTACTCTGGGAGTTCCTTGTGTTGTCTTGGGGGTTCTTTCTTTGTTTTGCACCCAATTTTTTCCTTTGAAATCGGCGAATTGGTGCCTTTATTAAAGGGCAGGGCAGTTCAGAGGCACCGCTGAAGTGGACCACAGCACTTCACTCTCTCTCACTGTGACAGCAGCCCAGCTATGGATTATGGCTTCTATAGCTACTTGTGGAAACATGGCTTGAATAACTAAACATTGCTTATAAAAATAAAATATCTAAACTGAATAAATAGATTTCCCCTTAGGGCAGCAGGGTAGCTTCATAAAAATAAATATCTGAATTCTATTTCTCAGTAACTGAGGTAACTTCTCATTGAATTTTCTCTTACAGTTTTCCTCTTAAATCTGCTTCTTGAGGTTCTTTTTTTTTTCTCAGAAATGTGGATTTTGGCACAGTAAGGTCAAGATAGTGTAACCTCAGTGTTAGTGCCAAGGAGAACAGTTTTAAGAACTGAATATAATTATGATAGTTCCACAAATTTCTTTTCCTTTTGGGTAAAAGACATGGATAGCAGGATTTTTAATAGGAAGTCTTGATATTGAAATCTTATGAATGTTTGGAGTAAACAAAGTGAGAACTTAAGAGGAAATGGAAACTACAAGGATTCTGCCACTGAGTCATGCTTGTGATGGTCACTCCTCTCTCTGGCAGACACACAGTCTCAGACATTCTGCCAAACACTGAAGGCTCAAGAGTCCCTTCCTTTGGCAGCTCTGAAATTAGGGCAGGCACTGTTTTGGGTAAAGTCCCACTTTCATAAGTTATATTCAAGTTGGAGAAAAACATATTCAAAAAGAAGCAACAGATAAGGTATTTTCAGGGAATGTTCAGTGCTTTGAGATCATCTGGTAGAATCACAAGGCTGAGATTTCAGAGGGTGAAGGGTAAGGTGTAGCTTGGGTGGGGTGAGGAGGGGTGGTTCTCCAAGGAGACAGATGGCATCTGGACTGAGTCCTGGATGGCCTGGAAGGAGTGTTTCTAGAAATAGCAGGCCTTTGGATGGGAATGACATAGCAATATTCAAGAGTGGTTTCAGCCAGGCATTTAAAAAAATCATATATATAATATACACTATCATAGTAGCATACATATAATATTATACATACCATCATAGTAGTATATACATCACAAAATACATGATCATATATATACATAAAATAGTTTACACCATTATAGTAAACACATAACAATACACCATCATAATCATATATCAATAATACTACAACACAATCATAAAGTTATACACATCACAGTAATACATCATGATAATAGCCATCATAATAGAATGCATATAATACTATACTCACCATCATAGTAGTATACACATCACAATAATAAACCATCATAATCATAAACATGTAATAATAAAACATCATTATAAAAGTATACAGATCACGGGGACTGGAGAGATGGCCTAGCAGTTAAGAGCACTGACTGCTCTTGCAGAAGACCCAGGTTTGATCCCCAGCACCCACATGGTGGCTGAGAACCGTCTTTAACTCCAGTTCCAGGGGAATCAGACACCCTCTTCTGACCTCTGCAGCATTGCACGACACGGGTGCACAAACCTACATGCAGACAGTACATTCATACACATAAAAAATGAATAAAATTAAAAAACTATACAGATCACAATAATAAAATATGATAATAGTATACACACCATCATAGTATATACATCAAAATAATACACTATAATGGTATACATGCAATAATACTCTACAAACTTTCATAGTAGTATAACATCACAGTAATATGTCCTCATGTAAATATACTTGTAATAGTATACACACCATCATAATAGTATATACATAACAATAATACACATTCATAATAGTATACATGTAATAGTATATGGCTATTATGTTAGTATACACATCCCAATACACCATCATAATAGTATATATCTTATCGTATACATATCATAGCAGTTTACACATCATAATACACCATCATAATATTACACATGTAATAATATACACACCATCATAGTCTTATATATAACACAATATGCACACATTTAATCGTATACACACCATCATATTAATATACACATCACATAATGCACCATCATAGTTATATATGTGGAATAATATAAACACCATCACAAACATAAAAGTATACAAATCACAGTAATACATCATCGAAATCACAATACATTATAATAGTATACATGTGATGATATACACATCATCATGGTAATATACACTTCATATTAATGCACCATCATAATAGAATACATGTAATTTTGTATAAACCTTCATAGTAGTATACACATCATGTAATACACCATCTAAATAGTATACATGCAATATTATACACACCTTCATAGTAGTATACACATCCATATAATACACCATCTTTTTTAAATATATTTTTTAAATTTTATTTATTTTTGTATGTGTCTGAATGTACTGTCTGCATGTAGGTCTGTGCACCTGTGTCGCGCAATGCTGCGGAGGTTAGAAGAGGGTCTCAGATTCCCCTGGAACTGGAGTTCTCCTGGAATTGGAGTTAGGGACAGTTCTCAGCCACCATGTGGGTGCTGGGGATTGAACCCGGGTCCTCTGCAAGAGCAGTCGGTGCTCTTAACCGCTAGGCCATCTCTCCAGCCCAATACACCATCTTAATAGTATACATGCAATATTATACACACCTTCATAGTAGTATACACATCCATATAATACACCATCTTAACAGTATACATACAATACTATACAAACATTCATAGTAGTATACACTTCACAATACACCATCATAATAGTATACACATGAAGTAATACATCATCATCATAGTATACATGTAACTGTATATACATCATTATAATAGTATATACATCACAATACATTGTCATAATATGCAATATCATAGTAGTTTACACATCATAATAGCATTCATGTAATGAACAGAAAATATCATAGTAGTATATATATCACAATAATACACCATATTACTATACCTTCATTAGTATAAACATCATATTAATACATCATCATAATATACATGTAATAGTATATACACCATCATAGCAGTATACACATCACAACAATACATATTATTATTATTATTATTATTATTATTATTTTGGTCTTTTTTTGAGACAGGGTCTCCCTGTAGCCCCAGCTGTCCTAGAACTCACTCTGTAGACCAGGTTGGCCTTGAACTCACAAAGATCCACCTGCCTCTGCCTCCTAAGTGCTAGGATTAAAGGCATGCGCCACCACCCCTGGCTAATACATCATATTATTATACATGCAATAATCTACACACATTCATAGTGGTATAAACATCACAATAATACATCATCACAATAATAAGCAATCACATATGTATAAATGCAATAGTATTCCCATCATTATAGTAGTATAACATCACAATAATAAGCAATTATATATGTATAAATGCAATGGTATTCACGTTATCACAGTAGTATACACATCACAATAATAAGCAATCACATATGTATACATGCAAATTCACATCATTACAGTAGTATACACATCACAATTATATACCATCATAGTTGCATGCATGCATGTAGAAATATACACATTATCACAGTAGTATACACCTAAGAATAATAAACAATCTTAACAGTATATGTGTAATAGTATATATATTATCATCATAATGGACTATCATACTATACATGTAACAGTATGCACAATGTCATAGTAGTATACACATCACAATAATACACCATATTACTATACATGTAATAGTGTACACACCATCATAATGATATACACATCATAGTAATGCACCATCATAATATACATGTAGTAGTATACACACCATTATAGTAGCGTACACATCATAATATAACATTATAATAGTATACACACCATCATAGTAGTATATACACCACAATACACCATCATAATAGTGTAATAGAATACACATTATCATAATCATAATGTAATAGAATACACAGCATCATAGCATACAATATAATAATAGTATACACACCATCATAGTATAAAAATATAATAATACACCATCATAATAGTGTACATGTAATAGAATACATATTATCATAATGCAGCATCATAATAGCATATGTATGATAATAGTCATACCATCATAATAGTATATATATCCAAATAATACACCATAATAATACTCATCACAATACACCATTATAATTTGTATGTATAATAAAATACACATTATCATAATACATCATAATAGCATATATATAATTGTATAAACACCATCATAATAGTATGTACATCCAAATAATACACCATCATAATAGTGTACATGTAATAGGATACATATTATAACACAGCATCATAATAGCATATGTAATTATATACACAATCATAATTATATACAGATCATCATAATGTATCAACCATCACAATAACATATATATATGTATATATATATAATAGTATATACACCATCTTACCAGTATACACATCACAATAATATACCATCATAATATTATACATGTAGTAGTATACACACTGTATTAGTCAAGGTTCTCTAAAGAAACAGAATTAGATTAACTCACAGGATAGTGTTGGAGCAGTCCATCAATGGCTACAACACACTGGAGAGGCTGAGATTCTGGTTGTTGCTCAGTCCAGGAGGCTGGATGTCTCAGTGGTCCCAATCTGATGCTGAAAGCCTGATGAATTCTGGGAGATCTGCTAGCCTTCAGTCTAAAACTGGAACCCCAGGTGTTGGTCACAGCAGCAAGTTGTGCGAGAGAAGGCCAGTGGCAAAATGCAAGAGCTCCCTTCTGCCAGGGCCTTTTATACCGGCTGCCGTCGGGCAGGGCCAGCTTCAAGTGATTAATCATTTTAGTTAATCCCTAATCCATTCAAGTTGACCACCAGGGTTAACCATCATAAGACCACTGCTTGTTAACTTGACACAGCATTGCATCTCTTTAAGTTATGGCTACTTTTCTTTTCTTTTCTTTCTTTTTTTTTTTGAGACAGGGTCTCCCTATAGCCCCAGCTGACCTGGAACTCACTCTGTAGACCAGGCTGGCCTTGAACTCACAGAGATCTGCCTGCCTCTGCCTCCCAAGTGCTAGGATTAAAGTGCGCGCCACCACACCCAGCTGTAAGACAGTTCTTAGCTGCCATGTGAGTGCTGGGAATCGAACCTGGGTCCTCTGCAAGAGCAGTCGGTGCTCTTAACCACTGAGCAATCTCTCCAGCCCATGGCTAATTTTTGAATGAAAACAATGGCAGAGTCATAATTCCACCTAACATGATATAATTATCCCCCGTCTAATCACAATGCATTGTATAGAGAGAATAGGTGGTAAGGTCTTTGAGGAATACTTAGTCCTTCAGGATCTCATAACATAAATCTGATCATACAGATTTACAACACTTAACCACTTAACCCTTATCTCAAAAAGGGAACAACACAGATATCTGCTCAATATATGTGTATACATGCACAAGCATATTTTTAACGGATAAAAATATTCATGTTAATTACAATCCACATTTTTGCAACTGGTCCTGTGGCCTCAGCAGATGTTTATAAATCTTTCCTCTACTACCCATTTTGTATGTCCTCCACCATCAGCAAGCGCCTCTGCAGGTCTTGGCTCTTCCTTGAGGAGTGACCCACACCTTCATCCCTGAAGGGTCTGGGCCATTTGTTGTCCTATTTGGATTGGATTGTTCCAGTTTCCCATTGACCTTAATCACAGAACATGTTAGCATACCAAAAGATGCCCAGGAATCTCCTGGCTTCCAGACATAATCTTCCTTACCCCCATTGTTGGAGAAACAGTCCAACTCCCCGGTTGTCTTGATAAATCACCCCTCCTAATATTATTATTCTTTCCTTAGCCTGTTGAATTAAGGGCAAAGTGTCAGCCAGGCATTTTATAATTCCAGTCTATAATCCCAGAACTTGAGAGGCTGAAACAGAAGTATTCTCATGAGTTTGAGGCCAGCTTGGGCTTTAGGATGAGATTGTTTAAAAGAAGAAAAAATAAGCCCAAACAAAACTAAAGAAACAACAACTAGTGGTTTGTTGACTAATGTTTCTCAATTTGGAGCTGTGCAGCCTTTCTCCTCTGATTTGATTCTGGCTAACGACTGGCAGTTCTGTGGAGGTGCTGTAGGTTTATTACTTAGTATATCATGTGACTAGCCCATGACAGTTTATTCATTATTGATGATATGAGAGACTAAGACAGGCTGAGAAATTGAGAGAGTTGACAACCACACGCCATATGCTCACTGTTGATCTGAGGGAACATTATTAGGACAATTGGTGAATAATACAGTAGCCTTTTAAAATGTTTTGAATTTGACAATTATGTGAAAAGGAATGTTCTTGGTCTTAGAAGTATTTAGGAGTAAAGGACCATGTTGTGTGCGAATCACTCAAAAGTGATTCAGTGATTGTCATCATAATTTACATATAGATGAATGGTGTGATAGTCACTTTTCTCTTGCCGTGATAAAACCTCCATGACCAAGGGACTTATTGAAGGAAGAGTTTACTTGAGCTTATGATTGATGGTTCCAGGGAATTAAGAGTCCATTGTGGCGGGGAGGCATGGTGGCTGGGGCTGGAGCAGAAAGCTGAGGTTCACATCTTCCAATGAGCACAAGCAGCTGAGAGAGAGAGAGAGAGAGAGAGAGAGAGAGAGAGAGAGAGAGAGAGAGAGAGAGAGAGAGACACTGGAGACTGGCAAGGCTTGTTGAAATCACTAAGCTCGCCTCCAGTGACATACTTCCTCCAGCGTGGCCACACCTTCTAAGCTCTCCCAAAACAGTGTCACCAGCTGGGGACAAAATGCCTGAAGGAACCTATGGGGGACATTCTCACTCAAACCACCACATTCCACTCCCTGCCCCCCGATAGGCTCATGACCACATAAAATGCAAAATGCATTTAGTCCAACCTTAAAAATCCCCATAGTATTTACCAGTCTCAATTCTATTCAAAAGTCTACAGTGCAAAGTCTCTTCTGAGACCCAGGCCAATCTCTTAACTGTAAGCTCCTGTAAGATCAAAAGACAAATTACATACTCCCAACATACAGTGGAACTGAATACACATACCCATTCCAAAAGGGAGGAATAGAGATATAGTGAGGAAATACTGGACCAAAAGAAGACCAAAACCCAGCAGGACAAACACCAAGTCCAGTAGCTCCCTGTGTGACTTCTGGGACTTGACTTCCAAAGGCTTAGATGGCTCAGCTCTTCCAGCTTTTTGTGCAACATACATCTCTTCCTTAGGCTGGTACCACTCCTTGTATGCAGCTCTCCTTGGCAAATATCTCACAGCTCTGGCATCTCAAATGTCTTCTTGGGGTCTCTACTGCCAACCAGGCTTCACAGCTTTACACAATGGCCTATCAGGGCCTTCTTTATGAAGAGACACCTCTGCCGCACTCTGCCTGGCCTCAGCAGCTCTCTGAAACCATGGAGGAAGAACTGATGACCCCTTCACTCTTGTATCCTTCATGCTTCTAAAGCCAGCACCACATGAATGAAACTGCTGAGTTTGGCTGCAAGTTCAGGATGGACTCTGTCCTACTTCAACCACATTCACAACTTTTCTCTGCCCTTTCCGTATTTTCCTTTCAAAAGCTGGAGGCTTAGCTGGGTGTGGTCTTGCCCTGAAGGTACTGTTTCTCTTGTTTACTTGTAAATCTCGAGGCCTCTCCTTAATCACTTTAATCTCACTTTTTCCATTGTTTACTTGTAAATATCTAGGCTCTCCTTAATCACTTTAATCTCCTTATCAAAGGGAGCCTCTCCTTCACATGCCTTGGCTCCAACATTAATCTTCCTCCTGCACTTTTCCAATCCAAACTGTATATTCTGCATTTCTTTCTGCCCCACTTGCTCTTTTCACTATAGATCTGTATAATATTCACCATTAATAGCCATGCCACCATTTCTATGTTAGGCTGTCTTGAAATATACTCCACCAAGAAATTAGTCTGTTGCTTTTCAGCTTAGCATCAGGCAAACATTTGGGCTGTGGGTAAACTGCAGCCAGATTCTTTGCCAAAATATTCCAGTTGCTGCTTAAGTCTTTATTTTCCTCTGGAACTTCAATTTTTGCAGTACTGCTTTCTTTCAGGCTTCTACTAGAATGGCCTGTTAAACTCTGCTTGCAGCAGTCAACAGCTTTTCTAGCCCAAAGTTCCAAAGTCTTCTACATTTCTCCAAACACCCACATGGTCAGGTTCTTCACAGCCAACAGCCCACTCTCTGGTACCAAAAACTGTATTAGTCACTTTTCTGTTGCTGTGATAAAACCACCATGACCAAGGGAACTTATAAAGGGAAGAATTTATTTGAGCTTACAATTGGCAGTTCCAGGGAATTAGAGTCCACTGTGGTGGGGAGGCATGGTGGCCAGGGCTGGAGCAGAGAGTGTAGGTTCACATCTTCCAATGAGCACAGGAAGCTGAAATAGAGACACCAGGGACTGGCAAGGCTTGTTGAACTCACTAAGCCTGCCCCCAGTGATGTACTTCCTCCAGCATGGCCACATCTTCTAAGCCCTCCCAAAACAGCACCACCAACTGGGGACAAAAGGTCTGAAGCCTATGGGGGACAGTCTCATTCAAACCAACACAAATGGATAAGTCATATGTAGCCAAATGTTTTCATAATTGTTAATTGAGTATAAAATATTCTTGTGTTCCTCAACAAAGAAGAGATCCACAGCCTAAACAGACCCATAACACATGAAGAAATGGAAGACGTAATAAGAAACCTCCCAACTAAATAAAGCCCAGGCCCAGATGGTTTCATGGCAGAATTCTATAAAACATTTCAAAAAGACCTACAACCATTATTACTTAAACTGTTTAGAAGGATACAATCAGAGGGAATTCTCTCAAATTCCTTCTATGAAACCAGCATCACTCTATTACCAAAACCAGGCAAAGATACAACTAAAAAGGAGAATTATAGACCCATCTCCCTAATGAACACAGATGCCAAAATTCTAAACAGGATACTGGTAAATCGCATACAGACCCACATCAAGAAGATCATCCATCATGACCAAATTGGATTCATACCAGAGATGCAGGGATGGTTCAACATATGAAAATCAGCAAACATCATCAAACACATAAATGGAATAAAAGATAAAAAACACACCATCATCTCAATTGATGCTGAAAAAGCCTTTGACAAAATCTAGCATCCCTTCATGCTTAAAGTCCTAGAAGGAATTGGATTGGAGGGATCATTCCTCAATGTAATCAAAGCCATATACAGGAAACCCACAGCCAATATCATCCTAAATGGGGAAATGACGGAAACATTCCCTTTAAAGGTAGGAACTCGGCAAGGCTGCCCCCTATCACCACTCCTCTTCAATATAGTGCTTGAAACACTTGCTAGAGCAATAAGGCAAGAAAAGGATATTAAAGGAGTACTAATTGGAAAAGAGGAAGTCAAACTATCCCTATTTGCTGATGATATGATTGTTTACTTAAGAGATGCAAAAAACTCCACCAGAAAACTCCTAGAAACGATTAACAGCTTCAGCAAAGTGGCAGGATACAAAATTAACCTTAGAAAATCAATGGCCTTTCTTTACACCAAGAACAAGCAACTGGAGAAAGAATTCAAAGAGACCTTCCCACTCACAATAGCCTCAAAAACAATAAGATACCTAGGAACAAACCTAACCAAAGACACCAAAGACCTCTACAACAAAAATTTTAAACCCTTAAAGAAAGAAATTGAAGAAGACCTCAGAAGATGGAAAAACCTCCCATGCTCATGGATTGGGAAAATTAACATTGTAAAAATGTCCATTTTACCAAAACTCTTGTATAGATTTAATGCAATCCCAATCAAAATCCCCAAGAGTTTCTTCACAGGCTTGGAAACAAAAGTTCTTAAATTCATTTGGAGAAACAAAAGACCCCGAATAGCCAAATCAATCCTGAGTGAAAAGAGCTACACAGGAGGGATCTCTATACCAGATTTTAAACTATACTACAGGGCTATAGTCATAAAAACAGCCTGGTACTGGCACAAAAACAGACCTGTTGACCAATGGAACAAAACCGAAGATCCAAATCTGAGCACATACAATTTCAGCCATCTCATATTTGACAAGGGGGCCAAGAAACCACAATGGAGAAAAGACAGCATCTTCAGCAAGTGGTGTTGGCAAAACTGGATCACCACTTGTAGAAGAATGAAATTAAACCCCTACCTCTCGCCCTGTACAAAAGTCAACTCCAGATGGATTAAAGACCTCAACGTGAAACCCCAAACTCTGAAGGTGATAGAAGAAAAAGTTGGCAGCAGACTACAAGACATAGGCGTAGGAAAAGACTTCCTAAATCAGACAGCAGCTGCACAAGAATTAAGGTCGACAATTGACAAATGGGACCTCATCAAACTCAAAAGCTTCTGTACATCAAAAGAAACAATCAAGGAAGTGAAGAGAAATCCCACAGAGTGGGAGGAAACCTTCACTGCAGATACATCTGACAAAGCATTGATTTCCAGAATATATAAACTACTCAAAAAACAAAGAAAAAAGAAAACAAATGACCCACTCAATAGATGGAGCAAAGAACTGAACAGAGACTTCACAAGTGAGGAATTAGAGATGTCTGAGAAACACCTCAAGAAGTGTTCAACATCACTAATCATTAAGGAAATGCAAATGAAAACCACTTTAAGATATCATCTTACTCCAATAAGACTGGCTAGGATCAAGAAAACAAATGATACCAAGTGCTGGAGAGGTTGTGGGGAAAGGGGAACACTCATCCACTGCTGGTGGGAATGTAAACTCGTACAGCCACTATGGAAAGCAGTGTGGAGAACCCTTGGAAGACTTGGAATGAACTTGCCACCCGACCCAGCCATACCACTCCTGGGCATGTACCCTCAAGACTTACCCCACCACAGAGATACATGCACGGCCATGTTTGTTTCAGCTCTCTTCACAATAGCAAAGAGCCAGAACCAACTCAAATGCCCCTCAACTGATGAGTGGATAGAGAAAATGTGGTACATCTACACAATGGAGTTCTATGCAGCAGTAAAGAAAGACGACATCATGAGCTTTGCAGGAAAATAGCTGGAGCTGGAGGACATCATGCTGAGTGAAGTAACACAGTCCCAGAAACACAAACGATGAATGGTATCCCTCATCTGTGGATGCTAAGTGCAAATTACCCAGTTGTAAGTATTTCCTGTGCATGGCCCCTTGAGCTTTTGTCCAAAGCAGTTGGGAGTGATGCATATTGGAAACAACAACAACAACAACAACAACAACAACATCAGAAAGGACTGCATCAAAGAACTGACTGAAACAGTGAACTTCTGCTCAAAACAGTCAACTTTCCCATGGAGAATATTGAGAAAGACTGAGAAATAGATGAATAGCATGTTTGGCAGAATGCATGAGCTTTGAAGGGGTGGGGGGATGGGTGGGACATGGGCCTAGATTTGATAAAAAATATATGTATAAATAAAATAAAAAACCAAAATATTCTTGTGTTCACAGGATTTTTCTGCAAATTGAAGTTAAAATAAAAATGCATGTGCTAGGCAAAAAATGGGGCTACAATTAGAGAGTTCTGTTTCTAACAATTACACTTAAGAGTTTAGTTATGTAAATAATAATTAGTAATAAATAAAAAAGAGAGATGGCAAGAGTGACCAGAGTCAAAGTATTAATTCATATGGATCCAGAGGGAAAGACACAATGGAACAAATCCAGTGACATGGGGTTTTCATAGATCGGGGGCAAGTGAGTGATGGGAGGCCTTGCTGCAGCTGCTGGGGCGATGGCGGCAGCTGGATTATGCTGGATTTGAGTTACCAGGACATGCCGTTAACGTTCAGTAGGTAGTAGGAATGGGAATCTCAAGCTGGAGACACAGATTTGCAAACCATTGTTTACTGGAGGTGGTTAGAGTCACAGGTAGGATGTCTGGAGTGATGAGGAAAGTTTGTTAATGGAAGAATCCAGAAGATATCAGAGCTGGAGAATGGTTTAAGGACAATGAGGAGAGGAGATGGATCAGGGAGAAGCAGCGGAGTAACATGGAGAGATGTTTGGGAGATGAGTAAGGAGGACTCACACAGGGAATATCTGGTGTGGAAAATACCATACGGAGGTCAAGTTGAACAGGGAGGACCGAGGGTCATTTGGCCTTGGTGGTAGGTAGTTTTATTCCAGGAAGTGAGACTGAGGCTGAGCTTTGAAAGGTGAGTAGCACTTACTGAGCAGAGGGCTTGGGGATGTTCCAGAAGGTCTTCTTGGCACGGAACATGCATGAATGCAGTTGGTGGGAAGGAGAAGCACAGTCTATTCAAGCGACTCTAGAAAGCCATTTCATGAGGAAGCGAAGCATCAGGAGTGGCGTGCGATGTGCTGGTGAGGTAGGCAGGAATCACTGGCACAGGACCGCATCAGAGTTTGGATTTTACCCTCAGGGCAAAGGGAAGCTACCAGAAAACACCAAGTCTAGGGACATTCCAGCTGTTCTGTATTTATGATAAACATCACTCTGGTACAGTGTGGGGGACTGGATGAGAGGGTTAGTGCATGTTTGTGGGTGCTAGTTGGAGACTATTATGTTGATCTAGCTGTGAGTGGAGGATAGGGAGATTGTAGATGCTGTGTGTGAGAATCCATTGGTGGATGCATGGGAACTGGGAGGCAGATGATAAAACATAAGCTTCTGACTTGAATGACCAGCTCAATGCTCAGTTCCATTCACTGTTATGGGGAACTGTGAGGAGAACTATAGGTTGGGGAGATATCTGTGTCCAGTCCCAGGTGTGCTAAGTGGGGGTCTTCAGTGCAGTGTCCAGGTTGTCTCCAGTAGGCACTTAGAGAGGCAGATTCCAAGCCTAACATGGAGGGTTTAACTTAGAAATTTGTCTTTTGGGGATAATCGGCATGCAGTTGTTTCTTGAGGTCAGGACTAAAGAAAGCCCACAGTAGTAAGAGACTTTCCAGGGCTAGAGTGAAAAGAAATATTTATTTATTTATTTTGAGATAGGGTCTTGATATACAGACCCAAATGGCCTTGATCTTAAGATTATCCTGTTTTAGTCTCCCAAGTGATGGAGTTTCAGGCATGCACCACCTTTCCCGGATTGTGAGAAGAAAATTTTAAGTTAACCTTGACTTTCACCACCATGTGTCGGTTGGAATGAGCAGATAGGGCAACTGAAAGGATATGAAGGGAGTAAATTGTTAGATGCACCTAGTAAGAAAATAAATCATTCATCAGTTTATTGGCTACATATTTAATGGCCTTAAAGAATCTTAACCTGGAAGTCAAGAGAGTATTTTTTAAAATTTTATTTATTAATGCCAGGCGTGGTGGCACATGCCTTTAATCCTAGCACTCAGGAAGCAGAGGCAGGCAGATATTTGTGAGTTCAAGGTCAGCCTGGTGTACAGAGTGAGTTCCAGGCCAGCTGGGGCTATAGGGAGACCCTGTCTCAAAAAGACCAAAAAATTTTTTATTTATTATTATTGTGTGTGCACATGGTGCATATGGAGGTGTATATGTGGAGGTCAGGACAACTTTGTAGAGTTGCTTTTCTCCTTCCATCTTTACATGGGTTCCAGTATTGAACTCAGGTTGCTAAGTTTTCATGGCAAGTGATATATCTTCTGAACCATCCAGATAGTCCATCTCTGAATGCTTTTTATTCTGAAGTGAGCTGGTTTCATTCTCTCCAACCCATTACTTAATCTCTGTGGATCTGGCTTCTTTATGTTTTTAGGCTCATTTCCATTTTAAATGTTCTAAATCGACTAGTTGTAATTTCTAAGATAATTTGAGATATTTATCATAGAAACAATATAAAGCAGAATTAAGGATATGGAGAGTAAAAGGTGAGAGAGAGAGAGAGAGAGAGAGTGTGTGTGTGTGTGTGTGTGTGAGAGAGAGAGAGAGAGAGAGAGAGAGAGAGAGAACAAGAGGAGACAGAAAAAGAAAAGTGAATAAAATGAGAGTTTCTTAGGTATGAGTTAGAAGTGCCAGGAAAAATGGCTTGGAATTGTTGCACTAAAATGAATGTTGAGCTCTTTGATAGCATATGAAGAAAAATGGATTTTCAAGATAAAAGTTTTATATATATATAACTTATATATATATAATATATATATTATATATATATTTTATATATATATAAGTTATTATATATAACTTTTATCTTGAAAAAATATATAAAACTATCACTCCATATATATATATATGGAGTGATAGTTTTCCTCTGTGGTTGTAAATTATGAGAGGAATTTTTGAATATATCTTTTATAATATCTTACGATATCTTGACCTATGGGCTAGAAGATAGAATACACATATGACTCCAACCCTACCACCTGCACTTAGGAAAGTCAGCTGCTAAACCCTTTGGGCCTCGGTGACCTCTTTGTGAAGTGGAAGCATTATTAGTCGCTGATCTGAGCTTTTGGCTCAAGAAAGTGGCACAAGTACAAGTTTTTGTATCATCTGATTTTCTGCATCCCATTAAAAGAGAGGAAAAACCAGGTGTGTGGTGCATACTTGCAAACATAGTATTTAGGAGGCTGAGGTAGGAGGATTGTTCTAGGCCAGCCTGAGCTACATAGTGAGACCCTATCTCACACCCCCACTGAATAAAATGAGAAGTGCAAAAATGGAAGATGGAGCCAATCTACAACAGTGCTGGGAACAAAAGCAGACATCAATAGTATTCTGGGACATGGGGAGGCCGTGGCATTGGGCTGAATAAGCAGGAGGGTGTCTCATTTAGATGGAGGGCAAGGCAGCAGTGGGGGAGCAGCTGCCTCTGGAAGATTCCATCCTTGGAGGTGGCAGACACAGACATGGGTTAGAAGATAAGGAAGAAATTGGAGGAATAAGCTTATAAACAGAATGGGGACCAGTTGCCTCAAACTCCAGTGCCCCTGACTCTTATTTATGTATATTTATGTCTTTGCACCCCACACAGTTCAACTAGCAGGCCATTGTGAATTGAATATTTGCATCCTCCCCCCCAAATCATATATTGAACTCCAAACTTCCAAAGTGATAGAATTTGAAGAGTAACTGGGTTAGATGAGGTCATCAGGATAGGGCCCTTAGGATGGGATTAGTGTGCTCATAAGAAGCTAAAGGAACCTCTGGGTTCTGTCTTTGCCTTGTGAGGACACAGGGATAGGTAGCTGTTCCCAAGCCAGAAAGAGAGCACTCACCAAGAACAATCTGGGTCTCAGGTGTCCCAGCCTCCTGAACTGTAGGCAGTAATTGTGTGTTTTTTTTTTTGAGACAGGGTCTCCCTATAACCCCAGCTGGCCTGGAACTCACTCCATAGACCAGGCTGGCCTTAAACAAACAGAGATCTGCCTGCCTCTGCCTCCCGAGTGCTAGGATTAAAGGCGTGTGCCACCACACATGTTCTTAGCTGCTATGTGGGTGATTAGAATTGAACCTGGGTCCTCTGCAAGAGCAGTCAGTGCTCTTAACCACTGAGCCATGCCTCCAGCCCCCCCCCTTCCTTTTTTTAAAGCTGTCTAGGCTCTAGTATTTTGTTGACTTAACAGTCTTTGCTAAAGTTAGGATTCATGTCCTTAGGTCTTACACCTATTCAGGACAAAGGGCTTCAAACACAATGTGTTTTATTATATAACATATTGACAGTGTCTTTAGTTGCAATCATTTCTCACATAAGGGGTTCTCATAACATTTGACTGGAAACTATTAAATCATGCTTTAGAGGAATAAACCCTTGGTATTCGTACTCAGAACTGGAGGCAATGGCTGCTTGCCTGTTTCCAATCTTTTGAAGAACACCTGTTTTCTTCAGCTGTTGAGGAGCTGACAGGAACCTCTTTGGTAAGAGCTAGATATGGCTAAGATAAATGCAGTAAGCATAAAGTTCAGAGATATGCTGGGTGTGGTGGCTCATGCCTTTAATCCTAGCACTTGGGAGGCAGAGGCAGGCAGATCTTTGTGAGTTCAAGGCCAGCCTGGTCAACAGAGTGAGTTCTGGGACAGCTGGGGCTACAGGGAGACCCTGTCTCGAAAAAACAAAAACAAAAAAAGTTCAGAGATGATGTCGTAGGAAAATGGAACGTTTGGTAACGACTCTATAAACAAGATACACTAGAGTGGAAAAATACCTCCTTTACCTGTCCAAGAGGGCCTGCCTATTGCTTTCCCCCTTTATTTCTTAGGCTCACTAAAATTTAAGAGGGTATAAATCAGTGTTCTGATGAACATGCTGACTTGGGCTGAGGACTGATAGACTAGCACCACGCTGAGCCCTCTCCATAACCTCTTGGCCCCAATTCTTCCCTCTTGGCTCCGATGGATGTCAGTGTCTGCTGGGTTCTGGGCTCTGCCCTGGCCTCTGAGGGTTCAACCTGCCCCTGCTCCTTGCTCTCATCCAATGGTCCTTTGAGTCTTATCTAACTCACTCTTTTTGTTTTTCTTGGGAAAGTGGAAAACCAGAGTACAGTTTCCACTTAACTAATCATCAACAGGGATTTGTGTTTCCTCTGTTCCACTTCCAGAACAGTGTTCCCTACTATGCAGTCATTATTAGTCTTGACAGATACATCTAATACCTCCTTTGGAGATGCATCCAATCTAAATGCTGACACACTGCTAGATGCTTAAAATAGGCCCTGAAGTCAGTTAATTTGTTTGTGACTTTCTTTGAGTCCAGCTTAAGAAACTGCCTTATTAATGTGAACAGATTTTTCCTTAGCATCCTAGAACTTTATATTCAGCTCAAATGTACACTTCTGAATTAACTAGCCCCAACCCTGCATTTATGAACTCACAGAAAGCAGAAGTCATCTTTCAAGGAGTAGCTGGGAAGAGATTTATGAATTAAAGTTTTGAATTAAAGTTATGAATTTAAAGTTAAATTAATTCCTTGACCTTCACATTATGTATAGAATACAAACCATTATTATAACAGCCAGATCAGCAGATAGCAATATGAGAGGTTGAGTCAGAATTTAATTTATGGAAAGAGATCATTTGAAACTTTTCACCAGACAGATATGGGACACTAATACAGTAATTAAGAGCATGGGTTTTGTAGTCAAGTAGTCTTGATTTTAATTCTGGTTGTATCATTTTATTTGTTCATTTCACACAGGTTTGCTGATGCCCAGTTACTGAAAATACAGGATTGGACAAAACAGACACTCTCCTGTCTCAGAGTCAGCAAGGGAAATGAATGTTGTATAAACAATCATTCAGAAAAGTAATAATTACAGTGGGTAATGACATAAAGGATTAGTGTTGGGTACCATGTTGTTTAGTAAATTCCTTCTGGGAGTCATGTGCTTCCTCAAGTCCAGTTCCCTCCTCCCTCAGTCTCTAATGACAAAGCAAGGTATGATTTGGTCAAGCCCACAATTTTGTTTTTAATTTTTATTTATTTCTGTATGTGTATCAATGTACTGTCTGCATGCAGGTTTGTGCACCCGTGTCGTGCAATGCCGCGGAGGTCAGAAGAGGGTGTCAGATTCCCCTGGAACTGGAGTTCTCCTGGAATTGGAGTTTCAGATGGTTCTCGGCCACCATGTGGGTGCTGGGGATCGAACCCGTGTCCTCTGTAAGAGCGGTCAGCGCTTTTAACCACTAGGCCATCTCTCCAGCCCCAAGCCCACAATTTTTATTTGGGCTTACTAACAGAGCAGTGGATGAGGGGTTACTTACAGAAGAGTGGGCTCCCCTTCTTCTAAGGCTGCACAGGAAAATCCATAACCAGGCTTGGATCCTGTGACCTCCCAGCAGCCGCACAAAATAGAAAAAGTGAGGGGCCCACTTCATTACATTCTCTGCTTATATAGTCTTAGCCCTTCTCTTTCACATGGCCAAGACTAGCTGGTTGGGAGGGGTAGCTGACTATCTTGGCTCCTTCCCTTGTAGAAGGTCAACAGTGAAGTTTATAGTTCTAGGCAAGGAGGTGCAACCAGACTTGGGAAGAAGGCATTTGTTCATAGCTTTCCAGGTGGAGGACAGTTCTATGCAACACATAGACACGTAGCATAAGAACTTAATTTATATCAAAAGGTCAGAGAGAGCTGATTTAAGGCCAAAGGGCCACACTGGCTGGGGCAGAACAAGCAAGCATGAGGGAGGTTAGAGCTGTGGGAAGGAGAGGATTCCTCGTCTCTCTGAACCAAGTTTCCTTTTTATACAATGTGGTAATAGGCTTCACAGGATTACTTCCAGAATTAGAGGAAGCTGCATTGAGTTATAAGTAATTCAGGCTTGGAATCAGTATTTAAGACCTGGTGTCTAGTAGTGATCATAACTCCTATAAAGTTTTATAGGAGGGGAGTGTGATAATTAGTGTTAATTTTCAGCCTGCTGGATCTCGAACCACCTAGTGTTAGGGTCCAAGAATCCACACCAGACACACCAAAGGATGGAAAACCAAGACTTTATTTCGGGAAAAAGTAAACTAGCATGCTGGGGTGGGAGGGAAAAGGCTCCGACCCTGATAACTTGGTTCGCAGGCCTTTTATACAGGGTCTAGGGGAATTTTAGTGGGGTTTGGGTAACTTCTAGCCTTATTGGATAATAGCAGAGTTACAGCTCTTGGTTAGGTCAGCCCACCTGCCCCCACATACCAACAGTATCAACAGTTATCTTTAGACAAGTTTAAATTTTATTACCTGGGCTGGAGAGATGGCCTAGTGGTTAAGAGCACCGACCGCTCTTGCAGAGGACCTGTGTTCGATCCCCAGCACCCACATGGTGGCTGAGAACCTCTGTAACTCTAATTCCAGGAGAACTCCAGTTCCAGGGGAATCCAACGCTCTCCTCTGACCTCCGTGGCATTGCAGGACACAGGTGCACAAACCTACATCAGACAGTACAATCATACACATAAATAAATAAAAAATAAAATTAAATTAAAAATAAAATAAAAAAGTTTATTAGCTGTTCTTGAGGCCTCAAGCAACTGACCTTGAGCAATTGACCCCCACCCCAATTGGGCAGGTTCCAGTAATTGCTTAAAATGGTGGCTATACTCAAAATGGAGTCAGTGTGGGCCTCTCTTACACTAAGAGACAGGGCTCTAGGGAAGCCTGTGGGGATTTATCTAGTTTAGGTTGGCTTCTGTGCAAGCCAGTGAGGTGGGGTATCTTGATCATACTAATTAATATGAGAAGATTCATATTAATTGCAAACAAGACCATTTCCTGGGCAGGGCATCCCTGGACTGTATAAAATAGAGAAACTCAATGGAGGAAAGGCAGCATCTTCAGCAAATGGTGCTGGCAAAGCTGGATCACCACTTGTAGAAGAATGAAACTAAATCCCTACCTTTTACCTTATACAAAAGTCAACTCAAAATGGATCAAGGACCTCAATATGAAACCTGAAACTGAAAATGTTAAAAGAGAACATTGCCAGTAACCTACAAGATATAGGTGTAGGAAAAGACTTTCTAAATAAGACATCAGTTGTCTAGGAAATAAGGTCAGCAATCAACAAGTGGGACCTCATTAAACTGAAAAGCTTCTGTAGAGCAAAAGAAACAATCAAGTGAAGAAATAACCCATAGAGTGGGAGGAAATCTTCACCAGTGACACATCTGACAGAAGTTTAACATCCAGAGTATATAAATTACTCAAAACACAAAGGACCAAGAAAACAAAAGACTCAGTTAAAAGATGGGCTAAAGATCTGAACAAAGACCTCTCAAGAGAAGAAGATGGCTAATAAACATCTTAAAAATTGTTCAACATCATTAGTAATTAAGGAAATGCAAATTAAAATCACTTTAAGATTTCATTTTACCCCAGTCAGACTGGCTATGATCAAGAAAACAAATGATATCAACTGCTAGAGAGGTCGTAGGGAAAGAGGAACACTCATTCACTGCTGGTGGGAATGCAAACTCATGCAACCCCTATGGAAAGCAGTGTGAAGAACTTTTTTTTTTTTTTTTTATTGATGCTTTGTGCATTTCATACATCATTTTCCAATTCAGTTCAGGCATATTTCCCTTTCCCTTCCCCCCCTCTTAAGACTAAAAATAAACCTGCCATTTGACCCAATCATACCATTCCTGGGTGTATACCCAAAGGATTCATCCTATAGCAGAGATATGTGCACAACCGTGTTTATTGCTGCTTTTTTTTTCCCACAATAGCGAAGAGCTGGAAGCAACCCAGGTGTCCCTCAATTGATGAGTGGATAATGAAAATGTGGTAGTTCTACACAATGGAGTTCTATGCAGTAGTAAAGAAAGATGACATCGTGAAATTTGCAGGTAAATGGATGGAACTAGAAGCCATTATGCTAAGTGAATTAACACAGTCTCAGAAAAACAAACGACACATGGTGTCCCTAATTTGTGGATTGTCCCTAATTTGTATGTAAGTCAAAGTGGGTAATTTGTCAGTAAAGGTAATACCATATTGACTGATATCGCTATAGCTTGAAATATATGTCTGTTTTCCTCAGTTCTAAATCTCCTTTTTAAAAGTATATTAAGCTGGGCGTGGTGGTACACACCTTTAATCCTAGCACTTGGGAGGCAGAGGCAGGTGGATCTTTGTGAGTTCAAGGCCAGCGTGGTCTACATAGTGAGTTCCAGGACAGTTGGAGCTACAGGGAGACCTTGTCTCAAAAAAGACCAAAAAAAAAAAAAAGTATTCTAAAACATACATCAACTTGCTATGTAATTTAGGAATGTAAAGTTATATTTCTTTTTACCTGCATGCAAGTTTATGATTAAACTGTAAATCCTCAAATGTATTTTGGAATTAACCTATAGTTTATTTTCAGACTTTGTAAATTTGGTATATTATGGAGTGTAATAAAAAAGAAATAAAATGGAGAAAGTGAGTTGAGCACCAGCATTCCTTCATCCCTCTTCTTCCTGATTGTGGACATGATTTAACCAGCTGCTATAAGCTTCTGCTGCCTTGAGTTCCCCACCATGATGGACTGTACTTGGGCTGTGAGCTAAAATAAACCTACCTTTCTTTCTCTTTCTTTCTTTCTTTCTTTCTTTCTTTCTTTCTTTCTTTCTTTCTTTCTTTCTTTCTTTCTTTCTTTCTTTCTTTCTCTTTCTTTCTTTCTTTCTTTCTTTCTTTCTTTCTTTCTTTCTTTCTTTCTTTCTTTCTTTCTTTCTTTCTTTCTATCTTTCTTTCTTTTTCTTTCTTTCTTTCTTTCTTTCTTTCTTTCTTTCTTTCTTTCTTTCTTTCTTTTTCTTTCTTTCTTTCTTTCTCTCTCTCTCTCTTTTTTCTTTCTTTCTTTCTTTCTCTCTCTCTCTTTCTTTCTTTCTTTCTCCTTTCTTTCTTTCTTTCTTTCTTTCTTTCTTTCTTTCTTTCTTTCTTTCTTTTCTTTCCTTCCTTCCTTCCTTCCTTCCTTCCTTCCTTCCTTCCTTTCTTTCTTTCTTTCTTTCTTTCTTTCTTTCTTTCTTTCTTTCTTTCTTTCTTTCTTTCTGGTGTTTTTGAGACAGGGTCTCTCTGTAGCCCCAGCTTATCTGGAATTTGCTCTATAGACCAAGCTGGCCTTGAACTCACAGAGATCCACCTGCCTCTGCCTCCCAAGTGCTGGGATTAAAGGTGTGTGCCACCATACCCAGAAAACCTTCCTTTTCTTAAGTTCTTTTGTCAGGGCATTTTTATCATAACAACAAGAAAAGAAATGAAGACAGGGAGGAAGTGATTAGAGCAACCAGATGATTAGCCTGGCAGCAAAACACTTTGATCAAGTCAAAAGGAGAGAGAAGGAAAGGAGTACAGGGAAGAAACCATTGAATCAATCTTCATTCATTTTTTGGTGAAGATTTAGCAGAGTCATTTCATTGTACTGAAGTGCTTCCACTCAGGATTTCTGAGAGGTGAAGCCTCCACACTCACTAACAGGACACAGCTCAGTATCTCAGCAGGAAGCTGGATTAAGTGATGAGGAATATATGCCAAATGACTTGACAAAAGTCTTGGAAATTGGGCTAGGGATGTTCATCTATTGGTAGAGTGCTTACTTAGCATGCAGGAAGCCCAGAGTTCCATCCCTAAGACTGTACAAAACCAGGCACAGTGGTGCATGTCTGTAACCAAGTATTTGAGAGGTAGAGGCAGGAAGATCAGAAGTTCAAAGTCATCCTCAGCTACATAGTGTATACAATGTGCTGGATCATAGCTACCCACGGACCCCTTTTCATTCCTCCCAGTTTCATGTCCTATTTATTATTATTTTAACTCACTGAGTTCAGTTAGCACTGCCCAAATGCACATGGTTGTGGGGTCATCCACTCAGGCAAGGGCAACCTATCAGTGTCTACTCCCAAAGAAAAGTGATTCTCCCCCTCCCTGTAGCAATCAACTGCCAATAGCTCCTGATCTGTGGGTAGGGCATTGGTAGTCCCTCCCCATCCATGCTGGAATTTTTAATTGGCTTGATCTTGTGTAGGTCTCGTGCAGGTAACCACAGCTGCTGTGTGTGTCATGTCCAGAAGGCAGCATTTCATAGCACTTGCCCCTCCAGATCTTCTATTCTTCCTGCTTCTTCTTTCTTTTTTTATTAAATTTTAAAAATTTATTATTTTGTGTGTATGAGTGTACTGTCTGCACGTAAGTAGGTGCACTCATGTCATGCAATGCTGTGGAGGTCAGAAGAGGGTGTCGGATTCCCCTGGAACTGGAGTTAAAGACAGTTCCTAGCTGCCTTGTGGGTGCTGGGAATCGAACCCGCGTTCTCTGAAAGAGCAGTTGGTGCTTTTAACCACTGAGCCATCTCTCCAGCCCCCCTGCTTCTTCTTTCACAAGGATCTCTGTGGGAAGCAGGTTGGTATAGATGTGAGGCTCAGTAGAAATCAGCTAATTCTAGGGGTTGATAATATCAGGCATACAGAGATGGGATGAGTTTGTGAAATAAATAATAAATGGAGGAATAGTATATTAGCAAAAAGGGACTTCATCTATCATCAGCCAATCAAATGGGAAGAGGAAGATGTTAGTAAAAGGATCAGCTATTGGGGCTGGAAAGATGGCTCAGTGATTAAGAGCACTGGCTGCTCTTGCAGAGGACCCTGGGGTCGATTCCCAGTACCCACATGACAGCTAACAACCATTTGTCCTCCAGTTCCAGGGGATCCGACACCCTTTTCTGACCTTCTTGGTCATTGCACGACACAGATGTACCTACCCTCATGCAGGCAGCTATACTCCTACATATAAAAAAATAAAAATAGCTGGGTGTGGTGGCACACACCTTTAATCCCAGCACTTGGGAGGCAGAAGCAGGTGGATCTCTGTGAGTTCAAGGCCAGCCTGGTCTACAGAGTAAGTTCCAAGTATTTGGGAGATGGAGGCAGGAAGACTGGGGCTATGGGGAGAGCCTGTGTCAAAAAGACAAAAAAAAATAAATAAAAAATTAAAAAAGAATCAGCTACCCATTTGCTTAATTTTACACACCATGCTTATGTCATGCTCTGAATTAAAAAATTTCCTCCTGTATTTTAATTTGTGTGTGCGCGCGCGTGCGCGCGTACTTGCACTTGCAGGAGTGTACATGTATATGCCAAAGGACAGACAGCTTGTGGAGTCAATTCTCTCTTTCAACCATGTACATCCTGGGGACAGAACTCAGTCATCGGGTTTGGCAGCAAGCACCTTTGCACACTCAACTGTGTTGTCAGCCTAAGACTCTAAATTAAAAAATATTTTGCTATTATTTTTTATTTCATGTGCATGTGTGTTTTGTCTGTATGTATATAGGTGGACCCATGTTGTTCAATGGCCTCGGAGGTCAGAAGAGGGTATAGGATCCCCTGAAACTGCAGTATGGACAGTTATTAGCTGCCATGTGGGTGCTGGGAACTGAGCCTGGGTCCTTTGCAAGAGCAGAGCAGTCAGTGCTCTTAACTTCTGAGCCAACTCTTCATCCCCAAGACTCTGCATTTTGATTTGACATTTAACTGATACTTTACCCTGGGCTGAGAGCAGTGAGGGCAACTGAAAAGAGCTGAAACACTGGTGTGGTCTGTGGGAGTCTCCAATGGTGAAGGTCTACAGAAAGAAACACTGGTGTGGTCTGTGGGAGTCTCCAATGGTGAAGGTCTACAGAAAGCTGAGCAGAAGACAGATGGCTTGAAGAGCCTTGCACTGTACATGTGAGAGGAGGGGAAGATTGCTATGAAGCTCATGCACTGGCCACTGGCTCGTGTTCTTGGTTGGCCTCTGATACCTTCTTTGTATCCACAGATGCCTTCACTAGAGCTTATAGGGAGAGTAGGATTTGGATCCTTGGGAGGAGTGAGGTGAATTTAGGAGAGGGTGGACCCTCCTTTAGAAGGGTGTGGTTCCTAAGCAGAAGTCCATTGTGTCTGCCCTGAAGAGTTACCAAGGACACTTGTCACCCTCATGATGAATGATGACAGTTGCTAAGCACCAAAGTGGAGGGCTTGAGATCTACAATGAATTTGACTTATTCTGGTATTGAATTATATGAAAAGTCATTCTGAACAATTCATTTTGGAGATTTCTTTGTCCCTTTGCATAACATTTAAAAACATTTTATTTATTTATTAGTTCATTCATTCATTCACCCATTCATCCATGTGTGTGTGCACATACATGTAGAGGTCAGAGAACATCATCTGGGTATCAATTCCTCCTTCAACCATGTGGGATCCAGGAATTGAACTCAGGTTTGTCAGACTTGGCAACAACCCCCCTTACTAGATGAGCCATCTTAGTGACCCCAACTTTGCATGCATGCTTATAGTAAGGTTGAAAATTATTTGATTTCTTTCTGAAGCAAATGATTTGCTTATATTTTCCTAATGTTTTCATCTTCTGCTTGTTTTCCAAGTGGGTCTCAGAGGACACCTTGTTACTATCAGGAGTTTGTGTCTGCTGGAGGTCACAGATTCCTCCTAACAGAAGAAATAGCTGCTAGAAAACTTAAAGCATTTCAATAGAGGTTTCTTTGGGCAGCAATAAGAGCTCATTTGGAAGAGAAAACTGGGGTTTTGTTCAACACATATGTTATTTAGGAAGTATTTTTTTCTTGTTTCTCATTTGTTCACTGGAGAAGTGTTTATAGTTAGGAGAAAAATTAAAATCATTGAATTCCCATTTTAAACCTTGAAGACACTCATATTTTGGCTACTGCATTTATTTATGTTCCATCTATCTTAGCAGTGAATTTCCTGCCCCCAACTCTAGTCCAAGTGTCCTCGCTCAACAAATACATTGCAAGTATTGCTGGAGCTCTCTGACCCTCCTTTCTGCTTTGTCTGTGTGTGCTGGGGTTTAAGTTCAGGGTTGCTGTTGCCTCTGCCACCAGTAAGAGTTTACATGCTGGGCATAGCAGCACATATCTGTGATCCCAGCACTTAGGACCTGGAGGAGGAGGAGCAGGAGTTCAAGGTCATCTTCTGCTACATGCTGAGCTTGAGGCCTCTTGGGGCTATATGAGACACTGTCTGTCTAAAAATCCCAGCCCATCATCATCATCATCAACAACAACAACCCCAAATAACAACAAACCCCCTAATACCCAACAAAGCAAAATATAGCATGACATCCAGGAGACTTGAGATATGATTTAGTGGGTAAAGTACTAGTTATGCAAACATGAAGATCTGAGTTTGGATTCCCAGCACCCATGTAAAAAAAGTCAAGTGTGGGAGCACATGTCTGTAATCTTAGCAGTGGGGAGGCAGAGATCACACAGCCACCTCGTAAGCTTCAGGTTCAATGGGAGACACTATCTCAAAAAGTAAGGTGAAGAGTGATTAGGGAAGAATCTGACATCAAGTGTTGGCTTCTGAGTGCACCCACATGCACCTGAACATACACACACAACACCATTCATACATGCACACATGCACGCACACACTGATAAAGGTGGGCAGCACATAGGAATGAAACCTGAGGTTGTCATCTGGCTTCCAAATGCAAACCCACAAATGCATAAGCATACATACATGTGCACCTGCACACATATGAACATGCATACACACAAACACAAAATGAAAACAAAACATAAGATCACCAAAACCTTTATTTATTTATTTTTAAATTTATTTATTATTTTTATGTGTATGAGTGTACTGTCTGCATGTAGGTTGGTGCACCCATGTTGTGCAATGCCATGGAGGTCAGAAGAGGGTGTCTGATTCCCCTGGAACTGGAGTTAAAGATGGTTCTTAGCCACCATGTGTGTTCTGGGAATCAAACCTGGGTCCTCTGTAAGAGCAGTCAGTGCTCTTAACTGCTGAGCCATCTCTCCAGCACCCACCAAAACCTTTAAACAGAGTTCAGAAAGCATTCAGCCTCTTAAACATATTCAGACTCTGAAACATATTTTCAGTTACCTCTTTCTTATTAAAGAGTTATTATTATTACTATTATTATTATTATTTTGCCAGGGAGTGGTGGCAGCCACTTGGGAGGCAGAAGCAGGTGGATCTCTGTGGGAACATAGTCAATTCCAGTCCAGCTGGGGCTTTTGGGAGACTGTTTAAAAAAAATGAACAAAGAAACAAGAGTTAAACTTTTATTTATTTTTAAAAACTTTTGAGTGTTTTGCCTGCTTGTAAGTGCAATGCCTGAAGAGGCCAGAAGAGGGCATCAGATCCTCTGGAACTGGAGTTACAGATGGTTATTTGCTGCCCTGTGGGTGCCGGAAACGAAACCTGGGTCCTCTGCAAGAACAGCAAGTGTTCTTAACCATCAAGAAATCTCTCCAGCTCCTTAAGAATTTTAATATAAAAGTTAATCCTTTTAAAATTATTTAAATCTATCTGAAACTGACCCATAGAAGTTATAAAGTGTCCATGTTTACAGGACACCAAGTGATGTTTTGATATACTTAGCGATTAAAGTTAATCACTTTCCTTTTAGAGACTTAGACATTATAAGATGCTGTTCCCTTTAATAATAATTTCTTTTTTATTTATTATTGTTATTTTGTTTATGAATTTATTGCCTGAATGTATGTAAGTGCACCTGTGTTGTACAATGCCCAAGGTGGTCAGAAGATGGCATTGGATTCTCTGGGAACTGGAGTTATGGATGGTTTTTAGTCACCATGTGGATGCTGAGAATTGAACCCAGGTCCTCTACAAGAGCAGCCAGTGCTCTTAACCAGTGAGCCATCTTTCCAGCCCCAACACTCATTTCTAATCTTGACCCTCTTCTCCCATTCTACAGAAGTAATTAATACAGATTTGGTGAGTGTCTTTCAAATTACTAAAAATGCCTTTTCTTCATATTTGTACCTAAAGAAAAAATATTATCTTGTTTAGCACATACTTTTAAATTCACTTACCTTTATTTTATGTGTGTGAGTGTTTTATCTGCATGTATGAAAATGCACATGTGCATGCAGTGTCCACATTGGACAGAAAAAAGAAAACTTTGGATATGGACAGTTGTTAGCTGCCATGTATGTGCTGGGATTTGAACCTGAGTCTCCCACAAGAATAGCCAGTGCGGTTAACTGCTGAGCCATCTATCCAGCCCCTTTGTCTTGTTCTTTTAACTGGTTTCCAGATGTTCATCTTTTTTCCTGCAGTAATAAACACTACAAGCCATAACCCTTGTGGTAGAGCTGAGGACTGTGGGGCATAGAATACTTGCCAGAGTGGCTGCCAATTTTTATATGTTCATTTACTAAACATACTTTAAATTCATCTTTAATTATATGGCACATAAATATAACTATGTGTGTTGGATCTTCTGTGATTTTTCTTCTCTTTCCCTCTCTTTCTTCCCTCCCGGTCGTCCTTGTCTTTACCTTCCTCTCTGTTTCCTCCCTCTGCTATTTGCTTTTAAAACTCTGGTAATATAATTTTCTTTTGGCACTTTACTTGCCTCAAGTTTAAGTGTAATTTTAAAGACAACCCCTATGCATGGGGTTATTGTGAAGAGTGAATGGGGAGGGTTTCTGGATCACTGTATATTAGCTGTGTGTTATAGAATACTTCGGGACTTGTTCTTGAAGCAAATACTGAGAGGTTGGAGCCTGTGTTTCTAACTGCATCTCCTCATCACCCTATAAAGAAAAGACATATCTTTAGCAAAGCAATAATATGAAGAATATATAACAACAGTATGTTCTTTTCCACAGGCATATTGAGTTAGAAAGGGTTTTATGTATACACTAATAAAGTCCAAGGGAAAATAATGTAAAATAATGTCAGCTTTGTTTGAACTCCTCAGTTTTATGCAGAAATATCCTCTGAAAGTCTTCCTACAGATGCTAATGTATGGATACTCAGATTTCTTTCCTGGATCCTATACTCATCACACCATCCTCTAAAGATATGAGTGTGCAGGGACCATGTGCAGGAAGAAGAAGGGAAACAGGGAGTCTCAGGAAATCCTTCTAATTATGGAGAAGAATAGATGATTAGTCAAAAATTGACTGGAACAGGTGTGTCCAACCTGTTGCCCATGGGACACACATGTCTCAGAATAGTTATCAATGTGACCCACCACATTTTAGATTGATGTCATATTTCAGCATTAAAAGTATGGACACCTATGGATTGGAGGAATGATAAGGGAAGAGCTGCAGTTTCAAGACGATTTCTGTACCATGAATTAGGGAAGAAACTTCACTTGGTGCAAAGAAGTTGAACAGCAGAAGAGAGTGTCTCAGAAGGGGTTGTTTGCTGGGCAGCAGTGGAAATGTATGTGTGTGTGTGTGTGTGTGTGTGTGTGTGTGTGTGAGAGAGAGAGAGAGAGAGAGAGAGAGAGAGAGAGAATTCAGTATTGGAATAGTTTGGTAATTCAGTTGCACATTACAGTATGGGTTAACGCTGGAACAAAGGGGATTAGTTGTGGGACAGGGAGATGAAAGTGGAATGGACTGAGGAGTTTTGTGTGTCTCAGGCAGACAGTGATCATCTCCTCCTCCTCCTCCTCCTCCTCCTCCTCTTCCTCCTCCTCTTCCTCCTTCTCCCTCCCCCTCCTCCTCCCCTCTCTCCCTCCTCCTCCTCTTCTTCCTCCTTTTCTTCTTGCTCATGTGATAATAGGACAACTAGGCATCATAGTAGCAAGACTTGTCCAAGCCATTGTTCACAGATAACTTGGGCACGTTGTGCACTAAATACGAACATGCTTATATTTGCTTTATGCCACTGAGCTTTGAAACCATCCTCTATTCTGAAAAGACTATGAGGCATCCCATGAGGGAATTTCAATCATTATCATAATGGTGTTGATAGCAGAATCAAATCATATGTAGTTGGCTCTCTAAAATTAATATGGAATTGCTGCATGGATTAGCTGGAGAGGTATGTAATGAATGACTGCCTCATGGCACAATCAATAGATGAGGTCTTAATTTTGCCATTTTTAGTAGAATAAAAAAATTAAACTGAAGATTGTTTAATACTTACAGGAAAAATTTAAAAATTTAAAAAAGGTTTTCAATATTAAACATCATGCTGTCTGCTGAGGAGCAGGAAGACAAGCAGAGGTAGCCAGCTTAGACCTACCCTGCCAGCTCTGCAGCACAGGTGTGTTTCCTTGGTTTGCATTTCTTCCTTTTAAAAACATTTAAATCAGCTGTCAAGCAGCAGAACCTGGAAATTTTTACTTCAAAAAGTCAAGATAAATGGCTTATCTTGAAAAATTGGAATGATTTGTCTAGACAGGGACCCTGAGTTTTGCATCAGCAGCCATCATCAAATAATTATGCTTATGCATATCTCTGTGCATATGTGTGAATAATTTTCAAGGGGAGATAATTGGAGAGTTGTCCTGAGGGGTCAGGCAGTATTTTTAAAATTTATTTTATGTGCATTAGTGCTTTGCCTGAATTTACTTAAGTGTACCATGTCCAAGAAATGCCCATCTAAGACAGAAGATGGCACTGAATCTTTTGGAACTGGAGTTACCACCATACAGGTGCTGGGAACCAAACCTGTTTCTTCTGCAAAAGCAGCTAGTGTTCTTTTTTTTATTTTTATTTTTATTTTTTGCAGTTAGTGTTCTTAACTGCCAAGCCAAGCCATCTCTCCAGCCCCAGATAGGATTTATTTATTTATTTGTTTGTTTTAGTGGTGCTAGGGATCAAATCCAAAGCTTGTACATGCTAGGCAAGTGCTCTACCACTGAGCAGTTTGCATTCCTAGCCGTGTTATGTCTTTTTAATTTTTTTTAATTTTTATTTATTTTTGTATGTGTATGAGTGTACTGTCTGCATGCAGGTCTGTGCACCCGTGTCGTGTAATGCCGCGGACGTTAGAAGAGGGCGTCAGTTTCCCCTGGAACTGGAGTCAAAGACGGTTCTCAGCCGCCATGTGAGTACTGGGGATCAAACCCGGATCCTCTGCAAGAGCAGTCGGCGCTCTTAACTGTTGAGCCATCTTTCCAGCCCTGTCTTTTTAATTAAAAATAATTTTAATTTCAAAGTGTATGTGTTTGAGTGAGTATATGCCATGCATGTGTGGTTTCCTGTTGAGGCCAGAAGAGGATGTCAGATCATAGGCACTTGTGACCTGCCATGTGGGAGCTGGGAATGAATTTTTATATTCTACAAGAGTAGCAAGTGCCCTTACCACTGGGCCATCTCTCTAGGCCCCTGCTGTATCTTAATATACGGAATCCGACGCCCTCTTCTGACCTCCGCGGCATTGCACGACACGGGTGCACAGACCTGCATGCAGACAGTACATTCATACACATAAGAAATAAATAAAATTAAAAAAAAATATATACATCCTTACCTGACTGTGAACCCTTGAAGCACTTTTGGTACTTCTGTGGTTTTAGATTGAGAACTGCTAAAATGATGGCTGTCTCTAACGGTTTCATCTGGCTCCTAATATTACATTCAGCCGGGCGTGGTGGCACATGCCTTTAATCCTAGCACTTGGGAGACAGAGGCACGTGGATCTTTGTGAGTTCAAGGCCGGCCTGGTCTACAGAGTGAGTTCCAGGACAGCTGGGGCTACAGAGAGACCCTGTCTTTAAAAGACCCCCCCCCCCAAATTACATTCAGCCAGGTGTGGTGGCTTTAATCCCAGCACTCAGGAGGGGCAGAGGCAGGTCGATTTCTGAGAGTTCAAGGCAAACCTGGTCTACATAGTGAGTTCCAGACCAGCTAGGACTACAGGGTGACACTGTCTCAAAAGGACCAAAAAATTTACATTCAGTGGACATACTGCTTTTTTATTAGAAAGCACTGTAAAATTACGTCATGATTACATCAGTTCCTAAACAAAAATGTTGCATCATGGAAAGAAATCATGGACACTGGAGAATTTATTTTCTGATTGAGTTTCATAAAATAGTGGGACATACAAACTAGGGTTGAAACCTCTCCTCACTGCCCTGCATTCTCTCATGGCGTCATGGCGTCTTGTGGGGAGTGCTGCTGTTTAGTGAGGGTGGATGAGGATCTTCTGAATCCTGAGCGAGGCTGGCTTGCAGTTCTGTAACAAGAACTTCAGTTCAATTGTTCTGCTTCCTCCCCAGGAGAATATAGCCACATCTTCTTGGCTCTGTTGTGACTGGCCAACACTGGCTGTAACTAAGTGACCCGGAGGTTTTGTTTGGCATCTTGTGCATTGCTGTACAAGAGTCATGGCAATGCTTGTTGTCAAGTTCAGGACTGCATGGTGACATTTGTTTTTTTTTTTTTCCCCCTTTAAATAATCTTTATTTTAGCTATACAAGGTGAACAATAAAATTTTTGCAAAAATATTTTAATATATTTATGACGAATTAACCTTTTTGTCTTCTACTTTTTAAAACATTTTTAAATTTTATATTATTCCAAAATATGCATATATAAACTCCACACATAAGTCAAAATTAAAAATTCTGAAAATAAACTGTAGGTTGATTCCTAAACACATTTTGAGATTCACATTTTAACAGTAAATTTGCATGCAGGTATAAAGTCATGTAACTTTACATTCTTTTTTAGAATATGACTACATATCCTCCATCTATATATGGTAATTACAATGTGTGAGTATAAGTGGTAAGACAATTCTAGAGCCCATTAAGAGAGTCACATTGTAATAGCACAGTTGCTTTCAGATACAATAAAATATAATAATAAAGTTGCTCAGTTTGACTGCCAGTTGGGGATTTGGTGTTAGCATCCACAAATGAGGGAAACCATTCACCTTTTTTTTTTTTCTGGGACTGTGTTACTTAGTATAATTGCTTCGAGTTCCATCCATTTACCAGCAAAGCTCATGATGTCTTCTTTCTTTACTGCTGCATAGAATTCCATTGTGTAGATGTACCACATTTTTGTTATCCAGTCATCAGTTGAGGGGCATTTGGGTTGGTTCCAGCTCTTTGCTATTGTGAAGAGAGCTGCAATAAACATAGCTGTGCATGTATCTTTTCAGTAGGATGTGTCTTGTGGGTATATACCCAGAAGTGGTATGGCTGGGTCAGGTGGTAGGCTCATTTTGAGTTTTTTAAGGGTTCTCCACACTGTTTTCCACAGTGGTTGTACAGTTTACATTCCTATCAGCAGTGGATGAGTGTTCCCCTTTCCCCACAACCTCTCCAGCATTTGGTGTCTTTTGTTTTCTTGATCTTTGGCTAGTGTTTTTGGAGTGAGATGATACCTTAGTGTGGTTTTAATTTGTATTTCCTTTATTATTAATGATGTTGAACACTTTTTAAGATGTTTCTCAGCCATCTTTACTTCCTTACTGGTGAAGTCTCTGTTCAGCTCTTTACTTCATCTTTTAGTTTGCTTTTGATTGCTGTGATAAAAACACTAAAAAATGAAAAAAAAACTGAGAGAAAGATGCAGGACAGTTATGGCAGAATGCATGATCTGGGATGGGGTGGGGGTGGGGGGGAAGGGAAAGGGAAATATGCCTGAACTGAATTGGAAAATGATGTATGAAATGCACAAAGCATCAATAAAAAAAATGTTAAAAAAAAAACACTAACCAAAACCAACTTGGGGAGGAAAGGGTTTATTTGTCTTACATCTCCCAGGTCAAAGTTCATCTCTGAGGGAAGTCAAGGCAGAAACTCAGGGCAGGAAATTGGTGGTAGGAGCTGAAGCATAGTGCCTGGCGGTACACTGCTTACTGACTTACTCCCTGATCAGTGCTCAGCCTACTTTCTTATATAACACAAAGCCACTTGTCCAGGGGAGGCACTGCCCATAGTGGGCTGGACCCTCCCACTCAACAATCAAGAAAATGCCCCACAGACATGGCCATAGGCCAATCCCATGGAGGCAATTTCCCAATTTAGGCTCCTTCTACCTAGGCATTTCAAATTGACAACTAAAGCTATCCAGCACAATGAGTGTATCAGACAACAGTCGTTGGCAGTTGAGTAATCTCTGGAAGTCATCAGTGGTTTTCCTGATGTGTCTTCTGAGGCCACTGGGATACTCCACAAAATTATCCTTTATGTGAACTTCTTCATATTCCTTCAAAAACGAATGGTTTTCTTCTATGTCTTTCACAAAGACCACAGGGCCTGGAGACTTTACAGAGCTGGGTACAGGCACATGTCTGTTTTATTTTTATTTTGTTAATCGCTGTGACAATATGTCTGACCAAAGCAACTTAAGGAAGTAAAGCTTTGTTTAGGCTCACAGTGTGAGATAACAGCCCATCGTGCTGGGGAAGACACAGTGGTGGGAGCATGAAGCAGCCGCCCACCTTGCAGAGAGATTCTTTCTCTGTTTTATTGTCTGGCACCACCCATACTTAGGGTGAGTCTTCCCAGTTACATTAACCTAATCTAGAAACTCACTCTCAGACATGCCCCAGGGTTTGACTCTGTGGTAATTTTAAATCCTGTCAAAGTCACGGTATTAACCATCATGCTGTCTGCTGAGGAGCAGGAAGACAAGCAGAGGTGGCCAGCTTAGACCCACCGTGCTAGCTCTGCAGCATAGGTATGTTTACTTGGCTTGCATTTCTTCTTTTGTAAAACATTTAAATCAACTGACAAGCAGCAGAATCTGGAAATTTTTACTTCAAAAAGTCAAGATAAATGGCTTGTCTTGAAAAATTGGAATGATTTGGCTAGACAGGGACCTGAGTTTTGCACCAGCAGCCATCAGTGCGGCCGAGAGCTGTTTTCTTTCAGAAGGAGCACAGGCTTTCTGTGAATCTTCACCAGCCCTCCTCTCACCTCATGTATTCATTGAAATCACTTTCAGGACCCCAGAGAGACCATGAGATTGAAAGGAAAAGGTGAAGTGAACCATAAGGAAGGAGGCAACCAATTACTCGTAAGTCACGTGATCCCTGATAAGCAACAAGAGCAGAGAAGATCTGGCCATTTTCATAGCTGCAGGAACAGCTAGCAAAGACTGCTGCACAGGGTGTAGCGTTTGATTAATTCATTTACTTATTTGTATTGATTCCAGAATTTTATACAATTTATTTTGATCACATTGAGAGCCCTTCCCTCTTCATCGGAGTCAGTTTTCCTTACTGGTGTGATGGCTGTAGGTTAACTAGACTCCAGGGCATGGACCCACATCCAGGAGCACTTGGGCACTACAGAATGGAATCAAATAGGGTGTAGCATTTTTTAAAGTACCCCCCTTGAGAGAGCATCTCCCTATAGCTCGAGCTGGCTTAGCACTCAGACTGGTCTTGATCTCACAGAGCTTACCTGCCTTTGCCTCCCAAGTGCTGGAATTAAAGGCATGCACCACTATACCTGGCTTAAGAAGCGCGTTTTACTGTGTTGTTCAGGCTTCCCTCAAACTCTTCATCCTCCTGCCTCAGGTTTCTGAGTGCTAGGATCACAGGTGTGAGCTACTGTGCCCAGATGAAAGAACAATTTTTTAATATAATTTTTTTTTGTCTTTTTGAGACAGGGTTTCTTTGTAGCCTCAGCTAGCCTAGAACTCACTATGTAGACCAGGCTGGCCTTGAACTCACAGAGATCTGCCTGCCTTTGCCTCCTGAGTGCTGGGATTAAAAGTGTGCCACCATGCCTGGTCTTAATATAAATTTTAATGTTATGCACATGAGGGTTTGTCTGCATGTGTATATTTATTTGTACCCTGTGTGTACAGTGCTTGTGGAGGCCAGAGGAGGGCATTGGATCCTCTGGAATCGGAGTTGCAGATGACTGTGAGCCACCATGTGGGTGCTGGAAACTGAACCTGGGTCCTCTGTAGTAAGAACAGCAAGTGCTCTTAACTGCTGAGCCATCTCTCCAGCTACACAAAGATCAATTCTTTTCCTCCTTCTTAGTAATTTTGAGACAGGGTCTCCCTGTACCTCCAGCTGGCCTGGAACTCATTGTGGATACTAGGCTGGCCTCTGTCTTACAGGGAGATCTGTCTGCCTCTATGTCCGGAGTGTTGGGATGAAAGGCACATGCCATCTTGCCCAGGCTGAATTCTTTCTTTCTTTCTTTCTTTTTTTTTTTTTTTTTAAGCTCCCAGCCTTAGCCTTTAATGGCTGCGCTATCCCCCCAGCCCCAGGCTGAATTCTTAAATGCCTTGTCTCCCTACCACCCAGGCACTGCAGCAGTATTTCCTGGACTGCCTTCTGCGTGTTCTTTCACTTTGAGAATGAGGTCAAAGTGGTTTGAGAATTGCACATTTCTGGGTAGCATTTTCTACACATTTGAAATACAAAGAAAACTCTGAGCTTTCTTAGTACAGACTCACAGGACAGATTGATTAACGTTCTTCTTATGTTTTGTCTTTTGGGGAACTTCACCAGGAAACTGGTGATCATCCTTTGGAAATCCCAGTCACCCGGGAGCAACTAAACCACTACCGGAATGTGGCCGAAAATGTTCAAAGTGAACTTGCAGCAACTTTGGTCAAATTTGAGTGTGCGCAGTCTGAGGTGAGTCTGTGCATTTTTTGCTCTCAGAAGTGTTTTTTTTTTTTTTTAGCATCTTATGGAGTGAAGCAGAGTGCTAGAAATAGGATATAGGAAAAAGATTTAGACCTTTCAGCAACATTTATACTTATTCTCTTATTGTGTCCTTAGCCTCTCCAACCCTATGCTGGATTTTAGTTAGGTCTCAGAGGA
The DNA here is from genome assembly GCA_009823505.1 of Rhizomys pruinosus. NCBI lineage: Eukaryota > Metazoa > Chordata > Mammalia > Rodentia > Spalacidae > Rhizomys > Rhizomys pruinosus. The sequence goes on from VZQC01007215.1 coordinate 64,447, forward strand.
GCTCTGCATCCCTGAGCAAGCTGAGGACGCTGAGAACTTTGGATTAAAGTCTAATGGCCTCGATGGAACTTGTAGCCTCTTTTAGAATGTCTTCCTTTAAAGTGAGCTGTATGTAACCCAGAGCTCTTTTTTTTTTTTTTTTTTTTTTTTTTTTTTGAAACAGGGTCTCCCTGTAGCTGCAGCTGTTCTGGAGCTCACTGTGTAGACCAGGCTGGCCTTGAACTCACACAGATCCACCTATCTCTGCCTCCTGAGTTCTGGAATTAAAGGCATGCACCACCATACTTGGCTAATTTGTAATTCAGAGCTCTTAGAAAGGAGTTCTGGGGATGGAGAGATGGCCTAGTGGTTAAGAGCACCAACTGCTCTTGCAGAGGACCCGGGTTTGATCCCCAGCACCCACATGGCGGCTGATAACCGTCTTTAACTCCAGTTCCAGGGGAATTCGACGCCCTCTTCTGACCTCCGCGGCATTGCATGACATGGGTGCATAAACCTACATGCAGACAGTACACTCATACACATAAAAATAAATAAAATTGCTGGGTGTGGTGGTGCACGCCTTTAATCCTAGCACTGGGGAGGCAGAAGCAGGCAGATCTTTGTGAGTTCAAGGCCAGCCTGGTCTACAGAGTGAGTTCCAGGATAGCTGAGGATATAGGGAGACCCTGTCTTGAAAAGACAAAAAAAATAAAAATAAAAATAATGGGACTAGAGAGATGGCTCAGTGCTTAAGAGTACTGACCGCTCTTGCAGAGGACTTGGGTTCAATTCACAGTACCAATATATAGCTAACAACCATCCATAACTCCAGTTCCAGAGGGTCTGACAGACACTGCATGATTCAGGTACATTTACATACATGCAGGCAATGCACTTATACACATGAAATAAAAATAATAATAAAAAAAGGAGTTCTGGATTTCTTTCCAGTGGGAGTTCAGGTTAGCCAGGCAAATTCTAAGGTAGTTTGGATGGGAGTACAGAGGGGTCTCCCTAGTCTCGTTCTACTCCTGGCTCACTGGCTATGGGGGTTTAGGCTGGCCTGTGAGGGTGCCAGGAACCTGCTGAAAGATGAGCCAGCTAATGGCATGTGAGACTCTGCGAATGTGCGTGCACACACACACACACACACACACACACAAACACACTATTTTGAAGAACTCCATGCATTGTAGGCTTTCCTACAGAGGTGACCGAACATGTCCAGTCCATAGGAAATAAACACCTGCCAGCATTTGATGCCCCAGAAGTTACAAAAGTCAGTTTCCTTTGTGCTCAGAGTTTCCCCAGAAATCTGAATATTACTTTTCTTTATTCGATTTGTGGTTCAAGAAATGGGAGATCTATTGTGATATTCTGGACCTCTGGATTTGGTTGGGAAACAGTTTTGGCCATGAAATCACACACAGCCTGGCTTGGAGGTTCCCAGAATCATTTTGTATCAGCAGCAAAAGCAGCAATGCTGATGAAGCAGATGTGTTCCCATTGCAAAATATTTTATTGCTTTTTGCAATATCCACCACAAATAGTTCCCGAATGGGATGAAATCAACTTGAGACATTGCTCTTTTTGTGTGTGCTGGGGCTTGAACTTAAGATCTCATGCAGGCTATACAGCTGCTCTTCCACTATGCTGCATCCCTGTGTCAATTTAAATGAGGATGACCTCTGCAGTATTTGAGTTCTTGGTCAGTTGGTGGCACTGTTTGGGAAGGTCATGGAACCATCAGGGGAGTGTAGTCTTGCTGGAGGAAGCATGACTGATTTTTGAAAGAGATAGACTGTGAAGATGAGTGTTCAGGTACAGTTTCCAATTTGGTAATACAAATACAAATTCATGAAAAAGAAAATGAAATTGGATTAAGTCATGAATAAAAAAGCAAAATTTTGGGGCTGGAGAGATGGCCTAGCGGTTAAGAGCGCCGACCGCTCTTGCAGAGGACCCGGGTTTGATCCCCAGCACCCACATGGCGGCCGAGAGCCGTCTGAAACTCCAATTCCAGGAGAGCTCCAGTTCCAGGGGAGTCTGACACCCTCTTCTGACCTCCGCGGCATTGCACGTCACAGGTGCACAGACTAGCATGCAGACAATACATTCATACACATATGGAAATAAATAAAATTAAAAAAAAAAAGCAAAATTTTAAACTCTGGCTTGGGGCTTTTTATATGTACTTCAAATGACACATCATTAACTCCCCCTAACTCTTCTTTTTAACCTCTTTCTGTGTTAGCTTCGAGACCTCCGCTCCAAGATGCTTTCTAAAGAAGTTTGCTGTCAGGAGCTGAAGGCTGAAATGGAGCACTACAAAGAAAATAATGCCAGAAAATCATCTCTCCTCACCTCTTGGAGAGACAGAGTTCAGGAGCTTGAGGAGGAATTAGCAGCGCTTTCCGCTTCTAAAATCAGAACAGAGATTACAGCTCATACTGCAATAAGGGAGAACCAGGAATTCATGAAGAAAGTTCTAGACCTAGAGGAAAAATTACTGTAAGAAAGCTGCACTATGTTTCTCAGTTTCGTGAGGTGTCAGGCTAGCTTCCAGTCACAGCATACATCTTGAATGTGCTTTGACTATTTTGTATTATTTGACTTTAAAATTTAGTTAAAAATTACAGACCTCAAATATCTTTGCAGTCTTGGAAGTTTGCTCAAGCTTGTTTCTAAATGCCATCAAATACAACTTTGTCCTATAAATGCTTCTTTTTTATTTATTATTTGTATTTTATGTGTAGGTGTACATAGGTAGGTGCACCCATGTCGTGCAGTGCTTTTGGAGGTCAGAGAAGAGTGGTGGATCCACTGCAACTGGAATTTCAGGCTACCATGTGGGTGCTGGGAACAAAACCTGTGTCCTTTAAGAACAGCCAGTACTTTTAACTGCTAAGCCATCTCTCTAGCCTTGTTCTTTTATGCATAAGTGAAGAGTTAGGTAAGTAGATGTAACCCTGAGGTGGCAGGGAAGTCCACAGAAGACAACGTTTATTCAGAGGGAAGCTATAAAACACCAGGAAGCCAGACCACCTTGGAACATTCTCCATTAGGTTTTGCTGCAGATTTATGCAGAGAACTCATGAAAATTGGATTCTTACACTTAGCCCTGATGAGAGGTCATTACTAAAAACTGAACTGGTTTCTTCTAAAATATATTTTAAAATTCTTTGGATGACTTAATTTTTTTTTTTTTTTTTTGGAGACAGGGTATTGCTCTGTAGCTTTTGATTTGAGATCTTCTGCCTCTGTCTCCTGAGTGCTAGGATTTACAGGCACAGCACAAACTGACCAGCTTTAAATATTCTTCTTCATGAAGTAGTGGAGATTATTTCCTTATTCCATCTTTAAAAATAGTTAACCATTGATTTCAGCTCTTTTCCTCTTCATAATCTAACTCTTTTTCTTGTTTGTTTGTTTTTGAGACAGGGTTTTCCTGTGTAGCCCAGGCTAGTCTTGAACTCACAGTCTTCCTTTCTTGTCCTCCTGAGAGCTTGGATTACAGGGATCATTGAGTATTTTATAAACCCATGTCTCCAGTTTCTCTCCTTTCTCTTTCATGTACTCCATAGAAATGACTCAGTATGGCCACCAGTGATCAGCCAGGGCAAGTTCAGGTTCCATCTCAGCAGCATCTAGCACAGTTGTTTGTGAACCACTTTCTTCTCCTGGCTTCCAGGGTGCTACACACAATTAATTTGTCTCTTACCTTTCTCTTGTGTTTTTCCTCATCTCCTTGCCTTCCAAATATTGGGGTGCCTAATGGCTCAGTCTTTGACTTTCTTCTTTTGCCCATGTCATTTAATCTTTTAGTCTATCTAAAAATGCTGATGATACCATAATTCTACATCCAGCTTGAATTTCTTCCCAGAATGCAAGATACACAAATCTGGCCTCCTACTAGACATCTTCATGTAGATTCCCAGCAGGTATTTCAAGCTAAATGTGTCCAAAATTGAGTTCCCAGTGTCACAATATCTTCCTGTGCTCATTTGATTTGGTAGTAATTTCATTCTTCTAGTCTTCAGGTTAAAAAAAATCATCATTGGTTCTCTTTTTCTTTCATATGTGTGTTTGTTTGTTTAATTAATTAATTAATTAATTTATTTATGTTTTGTCTTTTTTTTTCGAGACAGGGTCTCCCTGTAGCCCCAGATGTCCTAGAACTCACTCTGTAGACCAGGCTGGCCTTGAATTTACAAAGATCTGCCTGCCTCTGCCTCCCAAGTGCTAGGATTAAAGGTGTGCACCACCACACCCAGCTTATGTGTTCATTTATTTAACAAATCCAATGATATCTATCTTAAAATAAAACAATATTGCCCGCTTTCCATTTGTCACCGCAGTAACACTGTCATGTTTTACCTGTGTTCTGTGTTTATCCAACAAGTGTCTGCTACTTCGGGACCCCGCTTCTGGTGCTCCTTTCTTTTTTAATTAATTTGGGGTGAAAAAATATGACAAACCAGATCGCTTAGCCAGCAGAAATTTATTCCCGGCAGTTCTGGGGCCTGGAAAGTTCAAGGTGAAGGTGCTGGGTGATTCTTTTCCTGAGAAGGGCCCACTTCCTAATCTGAAGATGGATTCCTTTTTGTATGCTCTCACGGTGGAGGCTCTCATGTCTTTCATGTTTCCTCCTAAAAGGCTTTATCCTCGTGACCTAGTAATTGGCTCCTGAAGGCCTCAGCTCAACATACTATATCTCACTGGGGGTTATGTATTCAATGTGTGAGTTCTGAAGACACACGAACACCTAGTCCATAACGGTATTTTTCTTTCTTTTCTCAATGGCCTCTACAGCCAGGATGATCCTATTAAAGCACAAATAGACCATGGGAATCCTTAGCTCTGGGTCCTTCAGTGACTTCTCTTCTTAGGGTGAAGATCTAATGTCTTTAGGACCTAGAAGGCTCATGCTAACTCAGTAATGTGGCCTGTCTCTCCCTTATTCTTTCCTTTCCTGCCTTCCTTCCTTCCTTCCTTCCTTCCTTCCTTCCTTCCTTCCTTCCTTCCTTCCTTCCTTCCTTCCTTCCTTCCTTCCTTCCTTCCTTTCTCTCTCTCTCTCTTTCCTTCCTTCCTTCCTTCCTTCCTTCCTTCCTTCCTGTCCTCCTCCCTGCCTCCTCCCGTCCCTCCTCCTCGCCATCCCTCGCTCCATCCCTTCCCTCGGCCTCCTCCCTCCTCCCTCCCCCTTTCTTTCTTCTGTTGCTTTCTTTCTTTCTTTCTTTCTTTCTTTCTTTCTTTCTTTCTTTCTTTCTTTCTTTCTTTCCCTAGCTGGCCCAGAACTTGTGACATAGACCAAGTTGGCCCCAAACTCAGAGAGCTCTACCTGCCTCTGCCTCCTGAAGGCTGGTATTAAAGGTATATATCACCACACATAGCCCTTCTAACATTTCTGATCCTCTTGCTTGAGTGATAATTTCCTTTCAGTCCTTTTATAACATTCTTTATGTTTTAGAGGGACTGACATTTTGATTATTTTCTGTCTTTCCAACTAGAAGAGAAGCTTAAGGAGGGCAAGGACTCTATTTTGTTTACTTTTCTATCTTTAGCACCTTTAATAGGATCCAGTGCATAGTAAGTGCTGATTAATGATCCACTAGATAAGTGAGTAATAAATACTTATTGCAACCCCCTTTTTGAATACAGAAAATGCTAAGACTTTTTGTTGATAGAAAAGCTTATAATGAACAATTTTTGAATAGATTTTTCACAAATTTTACCTAAATAACATTATGTAATATAGTATATGCAATTTTTCTTTTGAGACAGGGTCTCATTGTGTAGCCCTGGCTGGCCTGAAACTTCACTATGTAGATAATACTGGCCTTGAAATCCACTTTCCTGTCTTCTGAGTTCTGGGATTAAAGCTGTGTGCAACCATGCCTGGCCTAATGCACTATTTTTACTGAGTAATACATTGTTGATATTTTAAGGAGTCATTCAATTTATAATCTTAATTGCCCTTTACATTCAATTATTAAAGTAGCTTAATTTATTCAACCAGTTCTTTTGATGTTGTTTATGAACACCTAGATTAGTTCTATTAAAAATTTTACCACAAAGCATGCTGTAATGGACATGCATAGATATTCATATTTATGTGATCATTTCTTAGGGTAGGCTCCTGGAATTTTATTGGGTAGGCTGAAAAGCAGATAACTATGGACACAGTTTAGAGACCTTTACAATAGAGATGTACGGTTGAAATCTTGCAGATAATGGACGAGATCATATATGCAAATCTATCAGAGCCACATCATTTGTTGTGCTTTTCATGAGCACAAAAGACAGAGATGCATTGATGTTAGTCATTTATTGTTATATATTTTTCTAAATGGAAATATGATATGCTTTTGAGTACATGCAATTACATGCTTTGTTAATCTTTGAATAGAGTAAAAAAATTTGCAGTAAACACTCAACGTGGGTAAAAGAGAAAGCAATAATCATGCTTTTTGTCTAGGACACTGAAAAATGATACCAAATTACTGAAATGATTCTAATTTGTCTTAAAAGTATGCCTATTTTTTGGTGGTCTCTTAGTCCTGAACATTTAAAGCATTAGAAATGAGCCATGCTATTTCAACAAATCTGTAACATTCCAAAAAAATCTCCTGATTTTCCCTTTAGACTGGTCAGTTTCAATACATTGTTAATACTCTAAAGATTCTGCTTGTGGCTGTTCATAAGGAGCTTTCCTGGTGCTTGAACTCTTCTCTTTCTAGAGTAGAACATTACCTGCTTCAGATATCTTAGTATCTATCTAAATCTGTCCATACATGTTTGTAGTTATGTATCTATGTAGGAATCTATGTCAGTAAGTATGTACATATGTATGTATGTTTGTACACATGCATCTTTGTATTATGTGTCTATGTATATAAGTATATATATGGATGTTATATATCTCTGTATCTATGTATCTGTTATGTATCTTAGTATGTATATATCTAAATATATATGTATATATGAATCTATGTATCTAAGTCTGTCTATATCTATCAATCATCTATCATCTATCTATCTATCTATCTATCTATCTATCTATCTATCTATCTATGCAACTCTCTATGTATCTATCTGACTGTTTATCTATCTTATAGTTTATACTTGGCCATGAACCAGGACCCTTAGAGACCACTGTATAAGGCTTAAAAAATAAAATCAGACTTGGTTCTTTAGCTGAACAGTGCCATTTTCCTTCCCTGTGGAGGCCCTAGTAGAGACCCAGGGGCTTGGAGTTGTAACTGCAGACATGGCAGAGGATCTGTGTATGAACTAGATGTTTAACTTCACCTCTGCAGATCCCACTGGGTTGAAAACAGGAGGCAGAGACTCCTTCCTCCTCTTACATGGTATACTGTAGACACCATGAGCATTTATCTACATCTCTGCAGTGTGTGCACGTAGGTGCCCTGAAATTGCTTCAGCATTTCTCTTTCCCTAACAGGACTTGGTTAACAATAATTTGCAGTGTGACTGGGAGGCTGAGTTTTATTGTAAATGACAGTTATTTTCTTTTAAACTTTTTTCTTTGGTCTTTTTGAGATAGAGTCTCCCTGTAGCCCTAGCTGTCCTGGAACTCACTCTGTAGACCAGGCTGGCCTTGAACTCACAAAGATCTGCTTGCCTCTGCCTCCCAAGTGCTAGGATTAAAGGCATGCTCCACCACACCCGGCAATGACAGTTATTTTCTACAGACAACCTAAGTCTTAACTTTGATGAATGTTACCTGCTATGGTACTAAACCTTGATTTATTTGTTATTTACCTGATAGAAACTCTTCAAAGGAAAATGAGGAGACTAAGAAACACATTTCAGAGAAGTGGAGGAGATATGAGGAATTTCGAACTCAGCTCCATGACTGCCTGGGTCTAGAAAAGAAGCAAGAGGAGGCATTGGATGAAGATTTCATTTTAAAAGTATTTGCATGCAGATTAAAGACACTATAAATATGGGGTTATTCTAACATGTGACGGGGAACTGGAGTTGAGTCTTGGGGTGTCAGGAGATGAGGACAGTAGCCCAAAGGTAGCATTATTTAACCAAGTGTCCTTTATGAACCTCAGTCTAAGATCTTTCCTAGCATTGAGATTAGTCTCTAAAAAAGATTATTTTGCCTAAAATATATTTAGATTGCCAAATACAATTATTTATTCATTTTAATGATGTGTTTGTGGGGGAATCATTTTTCGTTTAGTTATAAACACAGATAAAATGAGATATGTATCATTTAAAAATATTTACTAAAATTTTAAAATAACTTACACAGCATTAGGTTTCATTGTCATTCAAACAAAATCTGTTTCTTTTGTTCCTCTTCCTCCTCTACTTCACCCCACCCCCACTTTTGTATCCTTTGAAGAAGGGGGTAGGATGAGAGGGACATGGGACATGGGGTGAAAAGATGCAGCCACAGCTTGTGCTGTCCAGCCTGCTGGTCTCTTATGGTGTATTTAACAAACTCTTTTCCCTCTTCCAAAAGCACTGCACTGATGTATGTCATTTGGGGCCTATGTATTAAGGTTAGACTTAGTTCTAAAGTGCTTTTTTTTTTTGGTCTTTTTGAGACAGCATCCCCCTGAAGTCCCAGCTATCCTGGAACTTGCTTTGTACACCAGGCTGGCCTTAAACTCACAGAGATCTGCCCGCCTCTGCCTCCTGGGTGCTAGGACGAAAGGTATATACTATGACTACCTGGCTCTAAAGTGCTTTTAAATGTTACATTAAAACTAATAAAGTCAACCAGGTGTGGTGGTGCATGCTTTTAGTACCAGCACTTGGGAGGCAGAGGGAGGTATTTCTTTGTGAGCTTGAGTCAGGCCAGCCTGGTCTACATGGTGAGTTCCAGGCCAGCTGGGGCTACAGAGAGGCACTGTCTCAAAAATCCAAATCTAACTGACCAAACAACACTCCCCAAACTAATGATATTAAGACAGAAATTAATGATACCAGCTGACTAGCTTGCTTGATGCAGGGTATCTGCTCATTTATGACCTTGACAGACATTTGGGCTAGCATTCTTAAAAGTCACTTCAGGTGTTTGTTAGTCAGTGTCTCGAGTGTCTACTCTGCAAGTTGATTCAATTTGCCTTAGCAAGAGTGTACTGTATAGGGTAAAGACTAGTGTGCCTGGTGCCTTCACGGGTGCTGGATGGGGCCACTCTTAGCTGACATAGGACCAGATGTTCTCCTACACAAGTCTACTTTTCCATGTAGTTTGGGGGATCATCTCTCAAGCCAAGTGGTAGACAGAGCAAAGGGAAATTCCGAAGCTCCATCTATGATCCCTTTTGTGCCATCAGAGACAACTGAGGTGTATTTTGAGGGATTCTCCTCAGTTAATTGTGCTCCTTTATTTTCTGTGTTGCTCATGCTTCCCCCACTGTCTAGGAGAGTCCACTCTGCCCAGAGCCCGCCCACTTCTGCAGATGCTAGATGACTTCCTGAGAGTGCAGCTTTCAGAGGCAAACCAACACCAGAGCCCACTGGCAGCCACTCCTGGATCTTGCCCTCCTGGTATCTCCTGCTCTGTTCACCCCAGAGCCAGATACCAGATGCCTCTGGACAACTTCTATATAGAGCGACTGAAATGATACTGCTGGTCCAAGCCTGCTTACTCTGCCTTGTCTGTTGTTTTCCTGTCACAAGGAAGTCTCTTATCCACCTTGCCCTGTTTCTCTGTCTCTTCACTGGCCCCAGGACTTTTCTAAGTGGCTCTGCAAGAGGATCTATGAGTAACGAATGATGCTCTTTTCTTTTTTTTAATTTATTTTTTATGTGTATGAATGTACGGTCTGTGCAGTTGTGTCATGCAATGCCACGGAGGTCAGAAGAAGGCATCGGATTGCCCTGGAACTGGAGTTAAACATGGTTCTCAGATGCCATGTGGGTGCTGGGGATCCAACCCTGGTCCTCTGCAAGGCCATCTCTCCAGCCCTGAATGATGCTCTTTTCAACAGCAGTTGTCTAAAGATCTGTTGGCTTTGCTATATCTGAAAATAAGTAGAACCTATATTTCAAAACAGAGTAGCCAACCCAAGCAGCTGTTCATCCTAAAAAAAAAAATCACTGCTGAACAGGATGTCTTTGGTTTGATTAAGATTACAACCTCACTAAGTGTTCCTATGAGAGGTGGAAGAAAACCTCTCCAACATCAAAGCTATCCTCTCACTTTTGCATGCCTTCACAAACTTATGTACACACATGCATTCCTATGAATCCATGATGGAAAAGGGAGCCTTTTTTTTTTTTTTTTTTTTTTTTTTTTGGTGGCTTTTAGCAGACAGGGTCCTCATGTAGTCTGAGATAGCTTTAGTGTCAACTTGGCACACCTGGGTTGAGGGAGCCTCAATTGGGAATTGGCGCCATTGGATTTGCTGTGGCACATCTGTGGAGTATTGTCTTGATTGTTGAGCAATGTGGGAGGGCCCAGCTCACAATGAGTGGTGCCACCACTGGGCAGGTGTTTTGTACCGTATAAGAAGGCAGCCTGGGCATGAGCCAGAGGACGCAAGCCAGTGAACAGCATTCCTCCATGGCCTGTGCTTCAGTTCCTGCCTCCAGGTTCCTGCCTGAGTTCCCGCCTTGGGCTCCCTAAGTGATGAACTGTGACCCAGGAGATGTAAGCTGCCTAACTATCCTTCCCCAAGTTGGTGTCGGTCAGAGTGTTTTCTAACAAGCAATAAAGAGAACTAGAATAGTCCTCCCCTGTAGCCCCAGCTGTCCTGGAACTCACTCTGTAGACCAGGCTGACCAGGCTGGCCTTGAACTCACAAAAATCCGCCTGCCTCTGCCTCCCAAGTGCTAGGATTAAAGGCGTGCGCCACCACGCCCGGCACCAACCCACTTTCATTTCCTACCCTGTAAATCTTACAACTGCTTTTAGTAAACAATTTCAATATACAGTGTGGAAGACAGAAAGAACTGTGAATCTTCCCCCCCCCCCCTCCCCACCATGATAATTGTCACTTGGCAGATTTGGCAGGATTTTTCTGTGCTTGTGTTAGTTAGAAAGATAACTATAAAAATGACCCTCCTGTGTCCTCTGCATTTCTACCAGGGCCAGTGCCTTGCATACAGTAGGATGTGGGGCTAAGGACAGCTTCCTGTTCCTGTTGGCACCTCCTGAGAATATCGGGTTGCCTTCCATTCTCTGCACTGTCAGTGCTTGCCCAGGCCTCTGACCTCCCATCATCCTTGCCTTCAGATCATCTTTGAATAATTTAAAATTGACCTCTGAGTCTGCAAAGAGACTGTTTTCGAAAATGTGACCTTTTGCATTCCTATAGGGACAGCACTGTTACTGTTTTCGTGTAATCAAACCTCATTAGGGCTGTATAGACTATGAGTTGGCATAGAGAAAGTGGATGGAATTCACGTTTCCCCTTTTTTTTTTTTTTTTTTTTTTTTTATTTATTTTTGTATGTGTATGAATGTACTGTCTGCATGCAGGTTTGGTGCCACCGTGTCGTGCAATGCCGCGGAGGTCAGAAGAGGGTCTCGGATTCCCCTGGAACTGGAGTTCTCCTGGAATTGGAGTTACAGACGGTTCTTAGCCGCCATGTGGGTGCTGGGGATCGAACCCGGGTCCTCTGCAAGAGCGTCGGTGCTCTTAACCGCTAGGCTATCTCTCCAGCCCCCGTTTTCCCCCTTTTTTTAGCACAGCTGTAATTGCTTTCTCTTCAGCTTAGAGAGCTGTGCAAAGAAAACACGTTCATGAAAGGACAAATTGTTATTCTTGAAGAGACTATAAATGTCCATGAGATGGAGGCAAAAGCTAACAGAGAAACGATCATGAGGCTGGCGTCGGAAGTCAACAGGGAGCAGGAAAGTGCTGCTTCCTGGGCCAAGGAGCGAGAGAAGCTGAATCAGGTACATTGTGCTGAGCATGTGTGGCTGTGTGCCCTTCTCACAGAGCAGAATAGCTGTCAGTGAACACCCTGGAAGTGGGGACCACAGTCTCAAAAGGCTGTCCTCAGCAGGAGGGGAGGAAGCAACATGGGGTTAAGTGACCAGAGTAGGCCATTAGATATTGTTTCTCTTTCTCTCTCTTCATATATATGTATATACATATATATGCCATATAGCTTTTTCTAATAGGAAGAAATAAAAAATAAAAAGTTTATAGAGGATAACTAATGTTCACTAGACAATAAGAATGTTTATCAGGGGGCTGGAGAGATGGCTTAGCAGTTAAGAGCAGTGGCTGCTCTTGCAGAGGGATCCAGGTTCAGTTTCCTGCATCCACATGGCTGCTAACAACCATCCCTAATTCTACTTCCAGGGGATCTAAACCCCTCTTCTGTGACCTTTACAGTCTTGCAAGCATGTAGTACATTTATATACACGCACACAAAATCCTCCTAAATATAAAAATCATAATAAATATTAAAAAGGATGTTTTTCAGATTCAAGTCTTAGATTTTGAACAAACAGGCAATGTTTGCAAGATTAGAAGTTTTAAATGTAGCAAAGGTAGTAAATGAATATTCTTCCTTTCCCTGCTCTTCCCAGCCACCACCTCTTGTTCAGAGGAAATTGTTACAGTTGCTTTTTTAATTGAATTAATGTACGTGTGTGTGTGTGTGGGGGGGGTATGTGCACTTGTGTGCCCCTTCAAGGTGGCCCTCATCACCCTTTTACTGTTTTACACTTACTTGGTTCACAGGCGGAGAAACCAACATCCTAGGCTTGTCTAATTTTCTGGTTACCAACCCAAGCCAGCCAATTCCCTAGAGAATTTAGGTTCCATTTACCAAGGGGTGCTTAGAAACCTTGCTTTATACTTTAGGTGTGCTCATTTCTTGAACACTTACATCAGTAGAGTCATTGTGGTAAGTGCTTAGAGAGATGTGCTTTGTTCAAGCTCATTCCGGTATGGTCAAGCTAGGATCTGGTCACACTGTAGCAGTGCTCTGCCTCTTACATGACAGCCATAGGTACATCCTATATGTAAGTCTGCTGGCAGTGATTACTTATTAGTAAGCAGAACAACAATAAATAGCTATGTTAATTTCCTCTTATATGCTAATATTTAAAAAGCATTTCTGAAGATTCATAGGAAATGCAAATAAAATGTGCTATAATATGACATTAAAAAAAGAAAACTAATTCCTTTTCTTATATAAGTGTCTCTACTTGGGTGATTATGACTGATGCAGCATTGTTCAGATTCTGGAAACACATTTGCCTTGGCTTGAGGTTCCTGCCAAAAATCATAAAAATTATAAAATAAAAATATGGGCAATAAAAGACTTGAGGTCTTTATTAAAGTGCTCATTCACAGAATTATTACTCCAATGATTTACTACCAAAAAATACTGTCAAGTGGTTTTCCTGACACATTAATGGCTCAGGGAGAATCTTCAGAGTGCTTTCAAAAGCTCTTTTTTTGAGGTAGGAAACTTACGTTCTTAGCAAAGTCCAGATGCACTGAAGAGGCAGGAGTGTCCCCTGGGCTGGGATGCTATCTGGGATGAATCAGTCTACCTGATTCAGCTTTTCTGAATTGTTTAAAATGCCTAACTTAAACTATCGCATGAAAATTTAACACATAAAAATACAGGTGACTTATCACATTATGGTAAATATATTATTTGGAAATCTGTTTCAGTTCTGGGGATTGAACCCGGGGTTTGATGCATATTAAACACATGCGCCAGTCAGTTATAACACTAATACTGCAGTATACTTCAAAAACTATCAAAACTAGTACCTTTTATCTTGGTTGTCTTGCAAAAAAAATATCCAGCTTTGACAGTCATTTTGCCTACACAAGCCACATACACTTTCCTAGCCCACAGAAGTTAATATCAGTGAGTCAGAAGCAGAACTTTCTTTTCTTTTTCTTTCTTTTTTTTTTTTTTTGGTATTTTCTAGACAGGGTCTCCCTTTAAGTCCCAGCTAGCCTAGAGCTCACTCTGTAGACCAGGCTGGCTTTGAACTCACAAAGATCCACCTGCCTCTGCCTCCCAAGTGCTAGGATTAAAGGCGTGCGCCACCACGCCCGGCTAGAAACAGAACTTTCAAATGGCCTCTTTAACACAGATAAAATTTTCTTTCATTCCTATGATTAGAACGACAGTCAAGGAATGATACTGGCCTTGGATCCAATCATGTCTAGGTTTGGAATGGTGACTGTTTTATTTTGTTCATTATAGTGCATTCAGGTACTGAGGAGAGCAGAGGGGTCAAGAAGCAGGCTGCGATGTGCTGTTTACTTCACAGGATCTGGAATCACTATTAGACAAGTCTCTATGCACACCTATGATGGATTATTTAGCCTCTGGGCATACCTGTGGACGATTTTGTTGACTAGGGTAACTGAGGTGGGAAGACACAGTAGAAGTGGGAAACTCTACTCCCTGGGCTTTGGCCCTGGACTGTGTATAAAGGAGGAGGCTAGCAGAGCCAAGCACTCTCTGCTTCCTGGCTGAAGAGGAGATGCTCTTTAAGCTCTTGCTGCCTCAACTTTTTCACCATGATGGACTGTACCCTTGAACTGAAGCTGAAATAGACCCTTTCTCTCTTGAGTTGCTTTTGTCCGGGTGTTTTATTACAGCTACAGGAAAAGAAACAAGACTTGAGCTCTGAGTTAGGCTGCTGGGGCTTTGCTCTCAGCTTCAGTATCATTTGGCAGTGTGGGCCCAGGCTTGCATCTTTACCTTTTAGAACCTCTGTTTTTTATTGTCTGTAAAATGGGAAAATAATTTAAGGACCTGTCTCATAAATTCTGTTAGAATGTTAGTCATCTCTTGCTATCCATGGGGGATTGGTTCCCAGATGTCCTATGTAGAGCAAAATCTATGGCTGCTCCAGTCGTTGCATAAATGCTGGAGTTTAGTATTTGCATATAATACACACACATCTTTCCATAGATTTGAAGTTCTCTTTTTTTAAAAATTTATTTATTTTTTCTATGTGTATGAATGTACTGTCTGCATGTAGGTTGGTGCACCCGTGTTGTATAACGCCTCGGAGGTCAGAAGAGGGTGTTGGTTTCCCCTGGAACTGGAGTTAAAGATGGTTCTCAGCTGCCACGTGGGTGCTGGGGATTGAACCCGGGGCCTCTGCAAGAGCAGTCAGCACTCTGAACTGCTAGGCCATCTCTCTAGCCTCTGAAGTCATCTCTTATTTTTGATACATTTATATATTATTTCTTTATTTATATACTTATTTTTTACTTTATGTATATGAATGTTTTGCCTGCACATATGTATATGTACTATGTGTGTAGAATACCCATTGAGGACAGAAGAGGATGTCAGATCCCTTGGAAATAGTGTTAGCTAACATGTAGGTGCTGGGAACCAAACCCCTCTGCAAGAACAGCAGGTGTTCTTAATCACTGAGCCATATATTCAGCCCTCTAAATTATTAAAATAATAAAATGGAAATAGCTAAACTATTAGAAAATATTGACAAAGAAAAGTTTATACATTTTTAGTATAGATAGGATTTTTCTCTATCTATATGAATGTTTTCGATCTGAGGTTGCTCAAATCCATGTATGTGGCACCCACAATGTAGAGCCACAGAGTACTCTTTACGTGTCTGGTATACAATTGATAATTAGCATTTTTATTGCTTTTTCCTATTTACTTTTACTTAGCGATTAAAATAAATATGAAATATTTTGAAAAGAAAACACCTATGGAAATAGCTCTTAGAAATGAGAAATGATTAGGAAGAATATATTACTGAAGAAGTCAAGGATCTCTTTGGCTACTCTAGAATCATCCATAATGTTGGAGGAAACCTTCAGACAACCAGGAATCCAGATCTCCCAACTCTATACAAAATATGAATCATCTCTATGTACTTTTTTAAAAAAAATTTATTTATTTCTGTATGTGTATGAATGTTATGTCTGCATGCAGGTTTGTGCACCCGTGTCATGCAATGCTGCAGAGGTCAGAAGAGGGTGTCAGATTCCCCTGGAACTGGAGTTCTCTTGGAATTGGAGTTTCAGATGGTTCTCGGCTGCCATGTGGGTGCTGGGGATCAAACCCGGGTCCTCTGCAAGAGCGGTCGGTGCTCTTAACTGCTAGGCCATCTCTCCAGCCCATCTCTATGTACTTTTAAATTAATGTATTGGTTTTTCTTAGTTTTTGGCACTGCTGGGGATTGAGCCCAGGGCCTTGAGTATACCAAGCAAGCACTTTAAAGACTCATCCTATCTAGAGCCAAATTCAAAGGTAAAGTGTTTATAAGCTGTGTAATTAAGCAAAATATATTACTACAGGAAAGCTCTGACATCAGCAATGAATTATTCTGCCTAGGAGATGTTGGCTAGGGGATTAAACCCCCCCAAATTATAAAGGCCTTTTGCCTATAAGTGTGATATATGCAAGGAGAAAGGCAGTAAGTCCCTGTTGTCGAAGACCTGGTGAGAGCATGAAAAAATGTTATGAGACGTCACTTGCTAGCATACAACTGGCCTCTGAAATGCCAGAGTGTGTTACCAAAGGCCACTAAAGTAATACAGCAAAATATTGGTCTCCCTGAGACAAGCAAGACTCCTCCGTCAGTATCAGCTACACCTCAACAGCCTGGAGATACTGTACAACAGTGGCAGCCAAGTGTCTATATATATATCCCAAATCGAATTGGCTATTAGCTCTCTCCTTGGAGGAATAACTCACAGCTGATGCCACAAGCTTATGTCCTCTAGTGGTTAGGAGATGTTATAAGCCACAATAAGAACTTGTCACCCTTTATAGAGAAACCACAGTTTGTGGATTAGCATACCATCCAAGCATCTGTGTCTATGCTCACAGCTTAGCTTGACATAATAATTAGTACTGCTTAAATGCCTGTACATCCAATTGCTTGTGCTTTGTTAGTATGACTAAAAAGGTATCACTGGAAAAGCTGTCAACCCATGAAGGGAAACAACCTGAACAGACTAGAGTCCAAAATGACAACTCCAAAGAAAGTAGACTGTTTTCTTCTCACCCACTTGTGCCCCTTTCCCAAAGCCCAGGGAACAAACTGCGGAAGAGGAGGCGTGGTAGATTGTAAGGGCTGCAGAGAGATAGGGGTGAATCGTGAGACTACAGGAATATAGTCTGGACTCCTAAAACTGATCAACATGCCTGAGCATACAAGCTTCTCCAACTGGACTATGGGAAGCTTGGGTTGTTCAAAATTTGGACATAGATACTTGCAAAATGCACCAATTACCTAATTGTATGACAAACTGAGTAACATCAATGTTATCTGCATACAACTGTGTCATTATATTGTAGAATCCCTTAAAAATAAACAAAACAAAAGACTCATCCTTAAAATGTGTCACTCACTGCTGGGAGAGTCCATCTCTTCTTGGTGAGGTTTCAGTTGTTGGCTAGTTCTCCATTGCAGCAAGCTGAGACCAGGATTTCTATAATTTACATCCTCATCCCGATAGTGCCTTATTTCACAGAGAAAACTGAAATATATGTTCTTCCCTTCCTTTCCTCCTTTTCCTTCCCTCTCATCTCTTCTGTTTCCCCTTCCCTCCCCTTCCCTTCTCTTCCCTCCCTTCCCCTTCTCTCCCTTCTTCACTTCTTCCCTCTCTCTGCCCCTCCCCTTTCCTTTCCCCCCTCCTCTATTTTCTTCTTTCCACCTCCCCTGCCTTCCAGTTCTGGGGATTGACCTGGAGGCCTCTTGTACGCTAGGCACATAGTTTTTTAGAGATCACCCCTTTGACCTTTTTGTTTACTTAGAAAAAAATTTTTTTGAGACAAGGCCTTACTAAGTAAAGCCCAAAGTGAAAATGAACACATTCTGTAGCCCAGGCCAGCCTTGAAATTAAGATTCTTCTTCCTCGGCCTCCGGAGTAGCTGGGATTACAGGCAGGCTTATGCTACCAGGCACAGATGAAATCCCTTCTTCTTGTGACTTTCTTCCAAACACTCCTTATTTGAACCTCCCTCCTTATTGTCTAAAAGGCTACTCTGTGGATGAGGAATTAGGATGAAAACAGACACTTATAAGACCTTTTCAAAAAAAAAAAAAAGACTTTCTCATAAGGTCAAAATTAAACTTTTTCCTGGGACTCCAAGGTACAATGACCAACTCTGTGTTTATACACCTCATTCCTAGTCTCACACAAAAGAACTTGTTTCTCTTTAATAGTTTTTAGTTCTTCCAATAATTGCCATTAAGACTTTCACACAACACTTTTTATTCCTGATTCATCAATCCGAGATAGTCTTTTTAGGCTTTCTGCTATGAAAAAGGAAGAATTTAATCTTCATTTAACTTTCAGGTCCTGTTTCTACTTTCTAGTTTTATGTTGTGTTGACATTGTCAAGATTTGCATTCTAATTTGTTACTATAATTTCCTTGATAGTACTATAAAATGATATATGCTTTTTTTTGGTCTTTTTGAGACAGGGTATCCCTGTAGCTCCAGCTGTCCTGGAACTCACTTTGTAGACCAGGCTGGCCTTGAACTCACAGAGATCCTCCACCTGCCTCTGCCTCCCAAGTGCTGGGATTAAAGGTGTGGGCCACCACACCCGGCCTCTATTTTTTTTTTAAATTAATTAATTAATTTTTTAAGGGATTCTACAATATAATAACACAGTTGTTTGCAGATAACATTGATGTTACTCAGTATGTCATACAATTAGGTAATTGGTGCATTTTGCAAGTATCTATGTCCAAATTTTGAACAACCCAAGGTTCTCATAGTCCAGTTGGAGAAGCTTGTATGCTCAGGCATGTTGATCAGTTAGGAGTCCAGACTATATTCCTGTAGTCTCACGATTCACCCCTATCTCTCTGCAGCCCTTACAATCTACCATGCCTCCTCATCCACAGTTTGTTCCCTGGGCTTTGGGAAAGGGGCACAAGTGGGTGAGAAGAAAACAGTCTAATTTCTTTGGAGTTGTCATTTTGGACTCTAGGCTGTTCAGGTTGTTTTCCTTCATGGGTTGACAGCTTTTCCAGTGATACCCTTTTTAGTCATACTAACAAAACACAAGCTATTGGATGTGCAGGAATTTAAGCAGTACCAATTATTATGTCAAGCTAAGCTGTGAGCATAGACACAGATGCTTGGATGGTATGCTAATCCGCAAACTGTGGTTTCTCTATAAAGGGTGATAAGTTCTTATTGTGGCTTATAACATCTCCTAACCACTAGAGGACATAAGCTTGTGGCATCAGCTGTGAGTTATTCCTCCAAGGAGAGAGCTAATAGCCAAATAGATATGGGATATATATAGACACTTGGCTGCCACTGTTGCACAGTATCTCCAGGCTGTTGAGGTGCAGCTGATATTGACAGAGGAGTCTTGCTTGTCTCAGGGAGACCAATATTTTGCTGTATTGCGTTAGAGACCTTTGGTAATGCTCTCTGGCATTTCAGAGGCCAGTTGTACGTTAGCAAGTGACGTCTTATAACATTTTTCATGCTCATACCAAGTCTTCGACAACAGGGACTTACTGCCTTTCTCCTTGCATATATCCCACTTATAGGCAAAAGGCCTTTATAATTTGGAGGGGGCAGGTTTGAATCCCCTAGCCAACATCTCCTAGGCAGAATAATTCATTGCTGATATCAGAGCTTTCCTGTCGTAATATATTTTGCTTAATTACACAACTTATAAACACTTTACTATTGAATTTGGCTCTAGATAGAGAAATATCCTTTCACAGTTCCTTTGCCTATCAGTCAATTAATAAAGGGTAGTTATGCCTGTTTTATAGGAAATTACCACTGTAACAATTGGCTCTAGTTTACAATTAGGGAGTGGTTTCATTACCATCATGTTTTTCTTTTTCCTATAAAGGGGAGAGGTATGAAGGTTTCTCAGTATCTGGAAGGTAAACTTCATTAGGGCCCATTATAAACAGTTAACCCCAATATTATTCAGAGAGATGCTCAGTGTCTGTGACTCAGGCAGTCTGAGGCTCCTCTTTCTTTAGTGTTCAGATGGGTCAGCCCTTCTGCTGGCATTTCCCAGTCCATCCTGCATAGCCATAAGTTGTATGTTTTCAGGCATTTAGATTGGTGATTTTTACGTGTGGGAACATAAAATTCTCCTCCATTGTTAGTTTCAAGATCCGAAATTGAAAATTACTCAATAGGATTGGAACCACGAGTTTTCCATTTGTATCCCACGAGAAGGATAGTACCCCACCTCCAACCTCCCTCTTTTTTTTTTTTTTTAGGTTTTTATGTTTTGACCTATAGATATCTAAGTTGTATTTCACATACCCATAACAGAGCCAGGGCATAAGTCTTTCATTAAACTTACCCAAACTGTTTCTCATTGACTGTATGCACTTATTTGGGAAGGGAATTTAAGCTTAGTTCACTTTAATTGTCCTACAGTAAAGAAAGTGTTATAATGTGATGTTGTATAATTCAGAAAATAAGAGGCCAGGCGGACTTAACCCCATTCAAATAAAAAAAACAATAACATAATCCCAATAGGTCAATTATTACCATTTCCACAAAAACATACACTAAATTTAACTAATCTAAACAATTTCACTAAGCCTTGAAAATACCTATACTTTGTGGATAGCTTGGGCAGAGTTGAGTACCTCGTAAAAAAATTTTACCCAATAAACCTTTGCTCTTTAATGCTATATGACTGGACTATGACTTCTACTTATTTGGGAGTAAAATTTAAGCTTAATTCCTTTAATTGTCCTACCAGTAAAAGAAAGTGTGATGTTGTATCAATTCGAAAAATATAGCGACCAACCCAATACAAACTATAAATAAAACAACTAGCATTTTATATTCCCAGTTAGTTCAAATGTCAGTATCTAGCTCCTTTTTTTTTTTTTTTTTAGCACAAGCATCCTTCATATAAAACCAGTTTGCAAGCAGTTGTGCCCCAGCCCACAGCCCAAGGCTCCCACCATCCAGCTGGAGGGGCTTGAATGTTCAGTCAAGTTGATCAATTAAGTGTCCAGACTATATTGTCGTAGTTTTACCGTTCACCCCAATCGCAGCCCCTACAATCTACCACTCCTCCTCTTCCACAGATTGTTCCTTAGGCTTAGAGACTGTGGCTTTAACCTTAAGAGCATGTGGTGGAACCCATTTCAGTTTGCCAATGTCTCTCCTAAAAGCTCCAGTGGGAACTGTCCATGGTCCTCCAGGCATAGAGTGACCAGCTCAGGGCAGAATGTTTAGAGCTCCATAGCACAACCCAGGGAAACGTGGGCTTCTGAGGGCAGATAAACCTGCCAGCAGCCAGCTTTGAGTCTGCCAATAATGAGAGGGTCAAACTTTAGCTGAATTTGCCTTTTTCAAAGTCTGTGATGCCATTGGGACAGCTCAGATTTGGAAAAGGCATTTTCCACTTCACTGACCGAGGGTTTGAGTAGGACAAATCCAGTCTTCCTCTGAATTGCTTGGAAACTTCTGTGGGATAAATGCTCCAACTTAAAAAGAAAAACTCTTCATAGACTATCACTTCAAAACTCACCATTCTTTCTAAGTGCTCAACACACTCTAGCATTCTTTCAAACTGTGAGTACAGAAACCTAACTTGTTCTTTATTTCTGATCAACTTTTGACTAATACATCTATAGACAGAAAACCTACATCAGTATAAAAACTGATAGAACATAAAACATAAGTCCAATTTTAAGTTAGAAACTACAGACATGAAATGAAAATCCAGTCACTATAATAAGAATAAATACAGGGAAAATAATTCCATAAACTGTATGCACTTTCCTTTGAAATCCTGTATGCAGATTAGTACAGGGGATCACTAATTCATGGCTGACAACCACATCTGAACAAAGTTATGACTGATTCCCTGTATTAAAGATCTAGGTACAGACACATTTGTAAGGTCTGTTATTTGTGCCAGCATTTAATGTTTGACTCTAGCTATGAGCTGGCTTCTGGTTTGTTAACTGAAGTCATCTTGGTTGAACTGATGACAATGTTGCTTATAGGGAAGGTATGTTTTGCTTTTAAAACATTTATAGAAGTTGCTGGGTGTGGTAGCACAGCCTCCTGTAATCCCAAGGCTGGAGAGGTGGAGACCAGAGGAGGCTAGCCTGATTTATATAACAAGTTCCTGGCCAGCTAGAGAGACTCTGTGTCAACAAAGCAAGACAAAACAACAAAAGAAACATATAGTAGAAAACCAGTCTTACAGAGGTTTATTTATGTTCCTTTTGAGACTTAGCATGTAGCCCTCTAACTTGTGATCTTCTTGCCTCAGCCTCCTGAATACTGTCATTATAGGTATGCACCCTTATGTCTGCTTAAAAGATTTTTAAGGCAATTTCAGAAAGGTCAAGATATTTATGTGTAGTAAAATGAAACAAATATTTTCAAAATCTATCTTTAGTCCTCTCTGTGTAGATAGCTCTGATTATTCTGTAAAGGTGTATCACTCAGTGACATAAACTGCATTCTTCATTTTATTTTTTATGTGCATGAGTGTATTGCCTACATATATGTAAGTGCACTCATGTGGTTGCAGAGGTCAGAAGAAAGAGGTCATTGGATTCCCTGGAACTAGAGTTATAGCCACCATGTGGGTGATGGAAACTGAACCTGGGGCTTCTGTAAGGGCAGGTAGGGCTCTTAACTGCTGAGCCATCTCTCTAGCCCTCACATACAAGTGTATTCTAATTGAGCCAGGTGTGGTGGTGCATTTCTTTAATCCCAGCACTTTGGAGGCAGAGGCAGGCAGATCTCTATGAGTTCAAGGCCAGCCTGGTCTACATAGACAGCTCCAGGCCAGGGAGACCCTGTCTCAAAACAAACCAAACAAACAAACCAAACAAACAAAATCCAAAAAAGTATAATAGATGGCATTTTCTATACTTAATAATCTACCTCGTAGTTATATTTTGAAGACTGGAATTATAGTTTTAAATATAGTTCTAAAAGAGATGTGTATACTAAATTTTGTTAGGTATTTATATCAATAATTTATAGCAAAGTTGTACCTATTCACACTTCCTCTAACAATGCCTGCTTTGGGGAGTTTTTTTTTTTTTTGGGTTTATTTAGTAATAATAACTCTAGATGATAGGATTAAATAACATTTTTTTTTTGGATGTCTGAGATAGGGTCTCCCTGTAGACCTAGCTGGCTTGGAATTTGCTATGTAGATCATGCTGGCCTTTTATATCTGTGTGTTTCTGCCTCTCAAGTGCTAGGATTAAAAGTGTGTGCCACCACACCCAGCTAGTTACAGACTTTTTATTCTTTTTTTTTTTTATTTATTTCTGTATGTGTATGAATGTATTGTCTGCATGCAAGTCTGTGCACCCGTGACGTGCAACGCCGCGGAGGTCAGAAGAGGGTGTCGGACTCCCCTGGTACTGGAGTTCTCCTGGAATTGGAGTTTCAGACAGCTCTCGGCCACCATGTGGGTGCTGGGGATCGAACCCGGGTCCTCTGTAAGAGTGGTCGGCGCTCTTAACCGCTAGGCCATCTCCCCAGCCCAGACTTTTTATTCTTATAAAATTAGTTTAGCATTGGCAGAAATAAGCTTCAGCTAGAAATTCTCACCCCAACAAGAACTATTGCATTTTGAGTGGTAATTTCATCTCAGGTACATATGAGGTCATTCACTCAGCAAAGCATTCCCTCTGCATCCCATTTGCGACCTAGTCTGGGATGAGTGGCCACAGCTAAGAAGGAGCAGGTTGTGGGCTCTGGACTGATTTGTTCATCATTAAAGAAAACCCTTTTAAATGATTGCATTGGCAGTGCCTTCTGCCTAGGGCCTGTCCTCCTTGCAGATGTGATATCCTCAGTAGAGGTCAGCTCTTGAGTTTTCTGGGAGGAAGCTAATTGCTTCCCATTCTGTGTCAGTGTGGTCTGACAGCAGTCTCCATGTCCAGGACAGCCATGCCCATGTCACCTTATGTCTTGTGCTTCCGTGTATCCTTGAGGTAGCCATGCAACCACTCTCTAGTCTGGACATCTATTTCCAGCAGCTCAGTGGCCCTGAATCCCAGAGTAATTAATCAGAACTCTGGGGAGTGGCTGTCCACAAGGTCAGCCACTTGCTCCAGTGCCTTCATGTCATATAGAAACAGCTGAAAGAATTCAGGAAAAGGAGATGCAGCCTGTTAGCAAGCACTTCTGTATTGTTCTGGGACCACAAACTACTTTTGGTATTCTTATACCTTAGAGTGGGTGCTTAGGTCTAAAAAGACACAGTGCTTGGCTTCTGTTGGGGTGTTATGGAGGGGAGTCTTATTTCTAAGTTAGTGGAATAACAGTATACTAGGATAGAAAAATTCCCCAAAGCTGAAATATTTTAATTACGTTTGTTGGTCTGTTGAGATTAGATGACATCTGATTAACCTGCCAGCAAATTTATTATATTCCAGCATCAGGTAGATTAAAATTATTTAAAAATTACATTTTAATTACTTTGTGACTATGTGAGAGGGAAGCTCCATGGCATGTGTATGGAGGTCAGAGAACAACTTTTGGGAGTTGGTTTTCTCCTTCCACCACATGGCTCTCCAGGACTGAACTCAGGTCCTTGGCCTTGGTGGAAGGTGCTGTTGCCCATCAAGTCATCCTCCTGGTCCTTGATAGATTTTTTTAATGTATCTTAAAGGCTGTTTGTGAATAGTTGCTTTAAATAACAATACTGCTCATGAAAAATTTCTGCTTTTTCATGGTAGGGGAGGTTCTTTCTATATAAAAGTTAACATGTAATATTCCATATGGTCTTGGACTGCTGAAGTGATTAGGGTTAATTTTCATCCTTGAATCATTGAATTTAGGGGCCTCAGTTTTCTGAGTAAAATGTATGTCTTCTTGATTGTCACCAGTCCTGACACTGGTGACAAAAATTGAGGAAGTGGACAGCTATTGTGCTCCCACCTGAAGAGAAATCGTAAATGATGGATATAGTATCTTTGATAAAGGGTGCTTGATTCTTCTTTTCTTAGAAACATGATTTAATCAGCAGATGCATTGGGCTTTCTCCACAGAGATAACTAGTTTAGAAAGAGAAAGGGGACCCAAGACCTTGAAAAGCAAAGCATTTTTATGAAATGAGCTCTGTAATGAGTTATTTTATCTCTGGAAAGAGCAGACTTCTCTACCTCTCCTCTGGGTGACCTTTCTTTCCAATTGATGTTTGAAAGTTCCTGGATTTTTTTTTAAAGGATCACCATAAGATAAAAAGGGAGGATGTTACATTTTCTTTAAGTAGTGTTTTAGTTAATCTTTTACTTGTGCTGGTGGTTGATGCAGGCTAAGTCCTTTTAAAGACCAGTTCTATAAGTGGAGGACTGCATTTTAACTAGCCTCCTGAAATGTTACTACCTACTAGCCTGTGGCTCAATGATATTCTTTTTTTTTTGTCTTTTCAAGACAGGGTCTCCTTGTAGCCCCAGCTGTCCTGGAACTCAATCTGTAGACCAGGCTGGCCTTGAACTCACAAAGATCCGCCTGCCTCTGCCTCCCGAGTGCTATTAAGGTGGCATGCGTCACCATGCCCGGCATCTTTCTTTTTTTTCTTTTAAAGACAATGTGTTTTTTTGTTTGTTTGTTTTTGTCTTTTTGAACTTTTTGAGACAGGGTCTCCCTGTAGCTCTGGCTGTCCTGGAACTCACTCTGTAGACCAGGCTGGCCTTAAACTCACAGAAATCCGCCTGTCTCTGCCTCCCAAGTGCTGTGATTAAAGGCGTGTGCCACCACGCCCGGTTTAAAGGCAATGTTTTATTGAAGCTCTGTACATTTCATACAAAATTACATTACAAATGATATTGTTTCTTTTTAGTACCTTTTTCTCTTAACATACTAGCTTAAATTAAGAAAAAAAAAAACAACAAACTACTTTTGCCAGTTAACTAGGCAGCAATATTGTATAGCAATACAGGTTAATCAATTGATTGATCTTGTTTGATGTGAATTCATGAGTTTTGGAACTTGATGTTAACAACTGCTTTAAAAATTTAATTTGAGCCGGGTGTGGTGGTGCATGCCTTTAATCCTAGCACTTGGGAGGCAGAGGCAGGTGGATCTTTGTGAGTTCAAGGCCAGCCTGGTCTACAGAGAGTCCCAGGCCAGCTGGGGCTACAGGGAAACCCTGTCTCAAAAAACAAAAAAATTAATTTGGGGCCTGGAGATATGGCTCAGTGGTTAAGAGCACTGACTGCTCTTGCAGAGGACCCAGGTTCAATTCCCAGCACCTACATGGGGGCTAAGAACTGTCTTAGGCCTGGTGTGGTGGTGCGTGTCTTTAATTCCAGCACTCGGGAGGCAGAGGCAGGAGGATCTCTGAGTTCATGGCCAGCCTGGTCTACATAGAGAGTTCTAGGCCAGCTGGGACTAAAGGGAGACCCTGTCTCAAAAATTTTTTTTTAATTTGGTCAAGTGTGGTAGGACACGCCTTTAATCCCAACACTCAGGAGGCAGAAGCAGACAGATCTCTGTGAGTTTAAGACCAGCCTGGTCTACAGAGCGAGTCCCAGGACAATTGGGGCTACAGGGGGACCCTGTTCAAAAAGACAAAAAAAATTTTGATTTGTGTTTTGAAAAGACAAAAAAATTTAATTTGAAAGGTGCCACTTGGGATCCTTTCTAATGAAAATACTGTAAGTAAAAGCTGGTACACTACTTCATGCGGTGCACTGTTTTTCTGAATCTATTTATACATATGATATTCTTTAAGATTATTCTTCTAATAAAAGGTCTTATTTCTTACTTTTAGCTCTCCTAACCACCAAATAGCTACTCTTTCAGACTCTCTTCTTCAGGCTCTAGCCATTTTGGTTTTGTGTTTATGAGACAAGAAATAGTCCATGAACTGGAAGAAAGATTCTGTTCTCTTTTGGGAAAAATGCTTTAAGAGACTATTAATCTAGTTTAAAAACATGTTTTGGATTTATTTATTTATTTGTTATTTTATGTGTGACTGTTTTGCCTTCATGTTTGTAAGTGTACCTGGGCATGCAAAGCCTACAGAGGCCTTGAAGAGTCCTGGACAGGAGTTACAGATGGCTGTTAGCTGCCATGTGGATGCTGGGAACTGAACCTGGGTCCTGTAAGAGCTGTTAACTGCTGAGCCATCTCTTCAGCTCCTGATACTCTAGTTTTAAAAGAAACATATTTATTCTAATAATTTTTTTTGAGTCAGGGTCCCATGTTGCCCAGGCTGGCCTCAAACTTTCCAGGGAGCTGTGGATGACCTGGAACTTCTCATTTTCCTGGTCCAGCCTGAGTGTTAGGATTACAGGCATGTATCACCATACACCATTTTCTGCCATGGTGGGGATCAAAGGGTTTTGAGCATGCTAGGTAAGCACTCTACCAAATGAACTATATATCCCAAAGTCCTCAAACAATTTTTAATGCCTGCTTTGCCTTTGGAATTTAACAACTTTCTAGAAAGATGATAGGAACTTGGAGCCAAAATTGTAATATATACTTAACCCTAAGTTCTTGGAGTCGTTGGTAAGCAAGGTGAACAATAACTAGTCAGATGCAGGAATATCTTGTTCCTGTCTCCATTCTGCAACTATTTCAGGACTTGCTGAGTGCTGTGGCGGCAAAAGAAGCTCTAGAAAGGGAAGCTAAGAACTTTAAAGAAAGGCTGCTCGCTGGCCAGCGAGTCTGGGATGCTTCGAAGCAGGAGCTGAACCAACTGAAGAAGAGCTCACAGGAGCTGGAGATGAGCTTGAAGGCCAGCCGGGATGCAGTCACAGCCTGGCAAACTCAGAACTCGTCCTTTAGGGAGAAAATTGCAGCGCTCCTTCACAGCAGATTGGGTATAGCTGTGTCCACGGAGGAAGCCATTTTGGAGAGGATTCGAGAGCTGGGCAGCCAGGAAGAGAACCAGAAAAGGGTGAGTGGGTCGTGGCTGGGTACGACTTCCTTATTCACTCAACACTCTCAACAGCTGTGTCTCGGAATTAGTTGATGCACGATGGAAACACGGTTTGCCAGCTTCACCTGTACTTAGGAAGAACCAGTCATGTGATGGAATCCAGCCTGTCCTGCTAAATCCTGTCCCTCCTACACTCTTGCCCCTGGCAGGGTAAGCTCTGGTAGGAGTGATGGTTTCTGAGATTTTCACGATTTTCCTTTACAACCTCCGACTCCTCCCTCCCCCTCCCCCATCTCACCTCTCTCTCCTCCTCCTCTTCCACATCTATGCCTGTTTGCATATTCCTGAGAACATTTACGTGTCTTGCCTGTGGCAACCCGTGGTTGATGTTAGGGGAAAGGCTTCTCCACTGATGCAATAAACGAGATTAGCCAAATAAAAATATAAAAGCAGGGTTTAATAGGAAAATATCGCTCCTGGGAGAGCTCACTGATCTCATAGGTGGAGGTCAGGGAAGTCACATCCCCCAGGCTGGGGTAGAGGCTTTTTAAGGGGGAGGGGAGGGCAAGTGGTGACAGCCGACAAGGTACAGGGATATTTCCCTATTAGGTGAGTCTTAGGTCCCCGTATGTAGGTTTTAGTTCTGGTGGTCACTTTGGAATCCAGAATAGGTGTTGACCTTGTCCAGTATCTTGTACAGGGTTTTGTAAGCAGGGGCTCCTGGCTGGAAGAGAAGGGGAGGGGCATCCCTGTCCACACTATTTTGGCTTTTGTCTCAGACCTCCCACCTAACATTGGGAATTGTCCTCGGTTGCTTTTCCATCTTATTCTTTTGAGGCAGTGTTTCTCAGTCAAAGCCAGAGCTCGCCAGTATGGTTACTCTCACTAGATATCTTGCTTTGGAGATTTCCCTGTCTCCTCCTTCCAGCACTGTAATTAGAGGTGGGCCATTGCACCTACTGGCATTGCCATTTATGTGGGTTTTGGGGATCCAGATATGGTCCCCTTGGTTGCAGCAAGTACTTTAACACTGAGTCATCTCCCTGGTCCCAACAACTTCTTTATTTTTTTTCAGTACTGAAGATAGAATCCAGATTCTAATATATGGTAGGTAAATGCTCTGCCACTGAGCTACAGCCACTGCTTCTGAGATTTTAGTTTCTCATCTTTTAAGAGGCTAGTGCAAGGTTGAAAATCCCCATTCAAAACAAAAAAAATTTCTTCAGGCTCAATGCACCTGGAGGGGTGTGTTTTGAGACAAAGTCTCACTAAGTAGCTTAAGCTGGTTTCCTATTCCCAGGGATTCCGCTGCTTTCTAAAACCTCCCTAGTGCTGGGGTTACAGGTGACATGCACAAACTGACATGCACCACCACACTCCCTCAAGGCACCTTTGAATTCAGGCTATTTCTGGGCTTATTAAGTATGTAATAAAGCAACACAGTATCACACACAATCCTCCACAAGGGTTCTAGGCTGAACCCCAGTACCAGGCACACTTGATGTATAGCCACTCCAGGTGGGATGAAGAGAGACCATAAATAGCTGGAGTTGTTTATAGTGAGGGTTTGCTGCTCCAGGAGGTCAGGTCAGGCCATGCCAAGCTTTACCAGTAACTTAGTTACCAAAACCCCTTGTATTTTGGAACTGCAGATTTGAGTCTCTAGACTGGTAACTGCACTTGCCTCCTAAGGTTAGTGTTTATTAGAAACATTCAATGGAAAGCAACTGTTATTTGCTTTCAACACACTGGCAAATCAAAATTGCATATTAACTATTCTGTTGTTGCCTGTTCTCTCTTCTCCCTTCTTTCTGACTTTTGCTGGTACCCAAGAGAGCCATTTAGGAGACACGTAAGAAATAGTGAAAAGGATTAATTCAGGTATGGGGTAGATCCCTGTCAGATTTTGTCATTTGTTAAGTGCCAACACCTCTGATTTTCTATAAAGATTTCCTTAGCAGAGTTGACTTCTAGCCAGACTCTTTTAGGGATCATCAAACCAGATGACTGACATCCTAATCAGTAGGTTTGAAAATAAGTGATATCCAACTTCCGTGTATAATTCCACTACGAGTGTCCATTGATGTAGGCTTCGATCATAAGGAGAATCGTGTACACTTCCATCTTGTAATGTCTCCAGTCCACAGTTCAGCATTGCAACTTCTGTGTTGTCTCCATTTCCTTCCTTCTGCTGTCCCTGGTAACTGTGGTTATATTCTCCATCACTCTAGATTTGACCTTTCGCCTCCTTTTTAAGATTCTGCATATAAGTGAGATCATACAATATTTTTCTTTCTGTGTCTAGTTTCTTTCACTTAGCATGGGTCCTTTAGTCCATCCGTGTTGTAGTAAAAAGGGTCATACGAGAGATGACATATACATTAATGTGTTCTAAGATAGTAAGCATTTTACTATGTATGAATCTTAGCATGTCACTTTGCATCCCTTAAATATATACAATCATTTAAATTTCATTTATTTTTATTTGTGTATGTGCGCATGTGCGTGGCATTCAGAAGTCAACCTGGAGTTCCTTAAGTGCTATCACTTTCTTTTTTTGAGATAGGGTCTCTCACTGACTTGGAAATCACCAGTAGGTTGGCCAGCCAGTGAGCTCTGACTGTTGGCATCTCCCTATTGCTGCAGTTACAGTCACATGCCACCATGCCTTTTGTGCTGGATGTCAACTTGACACACCTGGGTAGAGGGAATCTCAGTCAGGAATTGCCTCCATTGGACTGGCCTGTGGCCACATCTGTGCAGTATTTTCTTGATTGTTGAGTGATGTGGGAGGACCTAGCCCACTGTGGGCAGTACCACCCCTGGGCAGGTTGTTCTGTATTGTCTAAGAAAGCAGGCTGAGCATGGGCCAGGGGAGCAAGCCAGTAAGCAGCATTCCTTCATGGCCTGTGCTTCACCTCCTACCTCCAGGTTCCTGCCCTGAATTTCTCCCTTGGGCTCCCTCAGTGATGAACTGTGACCTGGGAGATGTAAGATGAATAAACCCTTCCCTCCCTAAGTTGGTATTGATCAGAGTGTTTTGTCACAGCAATGGAGAAGCAGACTAGAACACCCTGTTTTTATTCTGTGGGTTCTGGGCCTTGAACTCAGGATCTGGTGCTTGTAAGAGAAGCACTTTATTAACCAAGCCACTGTTCCAGACCCACAATGCTGTTTATTTGAAAAAAAAAAGCATAGTTTAGGGATGCATTCATAAATTTTCTGTTATGATTAAAAAAGCCCAAGCTACTGAAACTAAAATCACACTTGCTTCAGAAACAAGTCTTTTGGCTCCTTATATTTCTGAGAACAACTTAGTTTTTCTTGTTACTCAGTTTCCATATAGGAACTCAATTGAGAAAAGAAATTATTTATAGAACTAAGAAAAAGTTATTTACTTTGAATGGTAATACATATTTTTCAATAGCTAATGTTGCTTTTTTGTCATTTATTTGATTGCTTCCCCTTCTATATTTCTAAGCTTTTCCCTCTAAGACTGTTTTAATTCCAGCATGCGAAACATGGCATCCAGTTGTCAGCATGATGTATATGTTTATTTTCCAAAGTAAAGTGGTACAAATTGGTTAAGCTGCTTGTGCATTCCCCACTCCCCATCAAAGTGAGAATGATTCAGAATCTTTTTAGTACCATCGTCTGCCTTTCTTACCCTGTAATTTTTTTCAATAGCTGCTCTTCCCATTTAAAAGCCTGAAATCAAGCATATAGCTGGTGTCTTGTGTGACTCATTTCAAGTCAAATCAGGAGAAAATGGATTTCACATATTGTCTTAGAAATGTCTTTGAAGAATGGATGCTTTACAAATTGATGAATCTGTTTGTTGAGGAGGCTGCCTCCCCTGCCAGCTGCCATGGCTACATGCAGTCGGCAGTTGAGTCATCGCCTCTGAAGGCCTGGCAGGCTTGGCCTGGCACACCGTCCACTTCAGTCCACTCCTACCTGCAGAACATTGCTTTTCTTGTTTACCTCCGGCTGTCCATTTTCCCTCTCCTGGATTTGCAGTTCTCAGTAGAACTGAGGATCCCACCCCCACTTCTTCAGCGAGTCATTTCTACTTATTCCTTGAATTTCTGCTTTTGGCAAAATTTAATTTTCTTCTAAAAAACCTGTACTGTATCTTAGAGCAGGGGTTTTTAGTACTATTGATATTTGGATGCATAGCCATCTTTTTCCTTTCCTTTCCTTTCCTTTCCCTTCCCTTCCTTCCTTCCTTCCTTCCTTCCTTCCTTCCTTCCTTCCTTCCTTCCTTCCTTCCTTCCTTCCTTCCTTCCAATTTTCTTTCTTTCTTTCTCTTTCTTTCTTTCTTTCTTTCTTTCTTTCTTTCTTTCTTTCTTTCTTTCTTTCTTTCAATATTTTTTTATTTATTATTTTGTGTGTATGAGTGTACTGTCTGAATGTAGGTAGGTGCATCCATGTCAAGCAATGCTGCGGAGGTCAGAAGAGGGTGTCAGATTCCCCTGGAACTGGAGTTAAAGACAGTTCTTAGCTGCCATGTGGGTGCTGGGAATCGAACCCAGGTCCTCTGCAAGAGCAATTGGTGCTCTTAACCATCTCTCCAGTTCCTCCCTCCCTTCCTTCCTTCCTTCCTTCCTTCCTTCCTTCCTTCCTTCCTTCCTTCCTTCCTTCCTTCCTTCCTTCCTTCCTCTTTCTCTCTCTCTTTCTTTCAGAGGGTCTTGTCTGTCTCTTAAGTGTTGGGATTACAGGTGTGTACCATTAGCTCTGCACTGGATAATCTGTGTGTGTGTGTGTGTGTGTGTGTGTGTGTGTGTGGTGTCTTGTACAATCTAGGATGTTAGTAGTATACTTGGTCTCTTTCTGCTAGATCCTGGTAGCACTTTTATCCATCCTCAATTGTGACAACTACAGGTGTCTCCAAACTTAATCAACCCCCCAACCCCCACTCTGAACACCAAAGACATCTGAGAATCTCTGCTTCAGAGGAAGGTCCTACAGTTGAATTGCCATGAACCCAACAGGACATTTTAGATGCTATTTAACCTACAAGTTTTGGGATACCATAACAGGTATTGATGCAACAATGATTTCTGGCAGAGGCTGAAGGTTGCAACATTTTTTATAGCTAACTTCTAAATTTTGAGATGAAAATGTTTCCAGTTCGAGGTGTTAGTCTCCTAACTGACTAACCTGGAGATGACATAATTTGATCAACTTCTCAGCATTTCCTAAATTAAACGCAGAATCAACAAACTAACACACATTGACCAATACAATCTTAGGGCACAGCAAAAGCTTCCTGCCCCTGCTGAAAATCTCATAGTCCGCAGGTAGGTGCGGAGAGACTCAGCTTGCTGACCAAAGAACCAGAGGGAGGTTCATGGCCTCCACGCCTCCAGATCTCAGAACCCACAGCCACACTTTTGCCACTCACTAGAGCAGACACTTGCCCACCAGCACCACCAGGCTTCCACTGAAGCCATGTCAGCGTTTACTTTCCATGCTCACCCTTGGGTGTAAGGGCATCTGAAGAAGCAGAGGTTTAGCATCCTGAGCCTTCCTCATTGTATTTGATTTCCAATATTGCTTCAACAAAGGGGTACTAACTGGGTAGCTTCAAAAGAACTTTCTTGTTCATAGTTCTGGAGGATAGAATTCTAAAGTGCAGGTGCTGGCAGAGCCTGTCCCTATGCTCACACACTTCTAGTTCATCCAAGAAGTCCTCGGCTGGGCTGGTGGTCTTCCCGTGCCTCTGTTTTGTCTTTCTTTTTAGGGATGTATATTTTTGTGTCCAAATTTCTCCCTTTTATTTAGACATTGAGAAACTGACT
Source organism: Rhizomys pruinosus (assembly GCA_009823505.1). Classification (NCBI taxonomy): domain Eukaryota; kingdom Metazoa; phylum Chordata; class Mammalia; order Rodentia; family Spalacidae; genus Rhizomys; species Rhizomys pruinosus. The sequence continues at coordinate 98,033 of VZQC01007215.1, forward strand.
AGATCTTACTCCAATGACCCAACTGTAGCTTGATTATCTTTACAAAGAAAGAGCTTATTTCCAGTAAAACCCATTCAGAGGCCCTGAGTTACACACACACACACACACACACACACACACACACACACACACACACACATTTTTTTCCTCAAACCCAGCTTAACCCATAACAAAAATTGGGTTGAAGAAAGGAAGAGGGTCAGTGTTATCTAGTCAACTGTGTTGACCACATATACTGACAAGAGGAAGGGGACTTTGGTTTATGTTACAGCCCAACTACTTAATAAGTTTATTTATTTATTTATTTATTTATTTATTTATTTATTTATTTGGTCTTTTTGAGATAGGGTCTCTCTGTAGCCCCAGCTGTCCTGGAACTCACTATGCAGACCAGGCTGGCCTTGAATTCACAGAGATCTGCCTGCTTCTGCCTCCAGAGTACTGGGATTAAAGGTGTGTACCACCACACCCAGCTTTAATAAGCTATTTTATATACTTTCTAAATGAAATATATTGCTTAAATAAGAGGTATAAGTTGCTGGGTGTGGTGGTGCATGCCTTTAATCCCAGCACTTGGGTGGGAGAGGCAGGCAGATCTCTGTGAGTTCAAGGCCAGCCTGGTCTACATAGCGAGTTCCAGGACAGCTGGAGCTACAGAGAGACCCTGTCTCAAAAAGACAAAAAAAGAAAAAAAAAAATAAAAAAGAGGTATAAGTTGTTTATGGCCAAAAGGTACCAGTACTTAGGTGACCCAGTTACCAGGCTCTTTTCTGGGCATAGAAATCTTTGTGTTGTTATTTCTGTAATCTCAGAGGAAAAGGCCTCTCTGGGGAGATCAACAAATCCTCGTCCTTGGGAGGTGAATGAACTCTATTGGGGCATTATGATTTTATTTCCAAAAACTGTTCTGCTTATTCTTGAAGGAGAGTTTACTGCATTGTCTTCTTTATTTACCAAATTGAGGTATATATTTTTATGACACTCCTGTCCCCAATCTCTACATCCTCAGTACAGAAATCCCTCAGTACATCAGGAGTGTGCTCAGATAATAATAAGAAAGAAGGAAAAGTCTGTTGATTCTTTAAACTTCTTGGTGCATGCAAAAAATAGCACAGTTACAGTTTTGGTGGGACACATATGTTCACCCAGGCAAATTTGGCATCTGTATTTCCTAAGAATGGAGACAAATGATACTGTTAATTCTTTTGGATAAGTTTACGTAAATTTAGTTCTGAGAAAACTTGTGTCATGTGCCCTGGCAACCGTCTAACCTTCCGAAGCTTGGTTCTGTGATGGGGTAGACAGAGACGGTCCTTGGCTGCTTGCTCCTGTCTGGACCCTGGACTCTTGTGTGGCAGTTTGGTATATTCTGCACAGTTCAAAGTCACACTGTGCTGGGGCATCAAGGTTCTTTGGGACATCCTTGGACTTACGTTATGTGCAGGCAGGATTCTCTTGATCTTGATTCAGTGCAGTTGTCCCATAGGGAACTTCTATGTTGACAAAAGACTCTATAAGCTTGAAAGAATAAAAAGTTTCCGTGGGCATGGATAAGGCTCAGAAGGCAGAGGCAGGGTGGATCTCTGTGAATTCAAGGCTAGCCTGGTTTACACAGAGAGTTCCCAGGCCAGCTGGAGCTACAGGAATCCTGTCTTAAAAAAACAAAACAAAACCAACCAACAAAAACCCCAAAATGGTTTAAGAAACATCCCCCTCCCTCCCTCCACCTCTCCTCCCTCCCTCTTTTTTTTTTCCTCTTTTCCTTTCTTCCTTCCTTCTTTCCTTCCTTCCTTCCTTTCCTTCCTTCTTCCTTCCTTCCTCCCTCCCTCCCTCCCCTCCTCCCTCCCTTCATTCCTCCTCCTCCCTCCCTCCCTTTCTTCCTTCCTTCTTCCTTCGCTTCCTCTCTTCCTTCCTTCCTTCCTTCCGTTCCTTCCTTTCCTTCCTTCCCTCCCTTGTCCTCCCTCCCTCCCTCCCTCCCTCCCTCCCTCCCTTCTCCCCTTCGCATCCCTCCTCCTTTCCTTTTTTTTTTTCCTCCCTCCCTCCCTCCCTCCCTCTCTTCCTTCTTCCTTCCTTCCTTCCTTCCTTGCTTCCTTCCTTCCTTCCTTCCTCCTTCCTTCCTCCTCCCTCCCTCCTTCCTTCCGCTCACTCCTCCTCCCTCCCTCCCCCCACCCCTGACTTTCCTTTATTTCAGACAGGATCTCATATAGTCTAGGCTGGCCTTCAACTTGCTATATAGCCAAGGATGATCACACTTCCTGCCTCCACCTCCCAAGTGCTAAGATTATAGAAATGGGCCACCACATCTGACTGACATAGGACAACTTCTGATAGTTTAAAAACAATTTTTTAAGAACATGTGGTTAGTTGAACCCAAACCTTGGAGTAATAATGCTGATGACAAAAATGTCCACATCATATTGAATTCCAGTCACATTTATTGCTGGTAGTACTGAGAGTTGATTATGAATTGAAATTTCTCAAAGTCTTATATTTAATAATGATATTAAACATTTCTCTGAGAAATATAATTCCTCAAATATGGCTCTGAGTAGCTTAGCATCAGGTATCTGAGTAGGGATTTTAAGTACTTACTGACATATAGAATGAATTCAATTATAGGCCTGGTACCCTGAGACTCATAAAAACACAGAATGAGAGCTCATGTAGTCTGACCTTTCTCAGGTGTTACTTCAATCCATTCTGTAACAAATAGTTGGCTAACTGCTGCCCTCTCCAGTGATTGTGACCATATAATATGTTGGTGTGTTTAGTCAGCTTTAATCATTAGAAGTGTTTTCCTGTCTTATGGAGGGACATTTGGGAAGGGGACAATGAGACAGGGTCTCATATGGACCAGGCTGGCCTTAATCTCCTGATCTTCCTGCAGTGACTTTTTTGTTTCTAATGGTAGTAGGAATTGAACTCAGGGTCTCATACAGCCTTGGTGAGTACTCTACAACTGACCTATGTCCACAGTCCACAGATGGATTCTTCATGCAGCTATTGAAATGCTAATAATTTTGAATGGTATAAAAATGCTTAGGCTATTACTAGGTGAAAACAAAGGCAAAAAGTTGTATAGATGATATAATCTTGACTCTATGTTAGCAATGTAAAGCAAGTACATTATTTAAAAGAATAAAATAAATAAATAAATAAATAGTTGTGGCCTCTGGGTGGGGACCATGGAGTATTTGTTCTTTCCTTATTTTCTTGTCTGCAATGAGTATTTTATGAATTTATTAATACATAAATAATATTTAATGTATTTATTGCACTATTACATAGGGACTGGATGAAAATTTCTTAAGCAAATATGGTCTCTTTTGGTTTATGCTTATTGGTCCTTTATTGAAGATCTGAGAGCAAAAAGTACTTTCAAGATCCATAAAAGAAATTTCTGGAACAAATCTTTTTCAAACAAAACAAAGAACTCTGAACAAGTCTTATATCTCTTACATGTAGTAGTGTTTCAAAAAACTCGAAGATGGCTCCAGTGTCTTCTTGCTTTGAGAATGGCTGTATAAATGACTAGAAAAAAAAATCAAAGCATACTTTCTTTTTCTTTATTTTTTATTTTTTAATTTTAATTTTTATTTTTTTATTGATGCTTTGTGTATTTCATACATCATTTTCCAATTCAGTTCAGGCATATTTCCTCTTCCCTTCCCCCCACCCCACCCCACCCCATCCCAGATCATGCATTCTGCCATAACTGTCCTGCATCTTTCTTTCAGTTTTTTTTCCACTTTTTAGCAATAAGTGATAATTTATGAGTACAAGCATCCTTCATGTAAAACCAATTTGCAAGCAGTTGTGTCCAAACCCACACAGCCCCTTGGTCCCACCATCCAGCAGGGGGGGCTTGTATGTTCAATCAAGTTGATCAAATGAGTGTCCAGGCTATATTGCTGTAGGTTCACCATTCACCCCAATCGCAGCCCTTACATTCTACCATGCCCCCTCTTCTGCAGATTTTTCCCTAGGCTTAGAAAAGGGGCACAGGTGGATGAGAAGCAAAATAGTCTACTTTCTCTGGAGCTGTTGTCTAGGACTCTGGTCGATTCTGGCTGTTTTCTTTCATGGGCTGACAGTTTGTCCAGGAATAACCTTTCGATCCTACTAATGAAGCACAAGCAATTAGATATATAGGTATTTAAACAGTACTAATTGTTATCATAGGTTACTTTGGTATAGACACAGATGTTTGCATGGTATGTTAATCAACGAATTACATTTTTTTTTCTTTTGAATATGACAGGGTCTTACTGTGGCTTATAACATCTCCTGTTATAGGGTTATAACATCTCCTGTTAGAGGGTATAAGCTTGTGGCATCAGCCATGGGTTATTCCTCCAAGGAGAGAGCCAATAGCCAATTAGATTTGGGATATACAGGCATATGGCTGCCTCTGCTGCACAGTATTTCCAGGCAGGTGAAGTGTAGCTGGTGCTGATGGTGGAGTCTTGCTTGACTCAGGGAGACCCGTATTTGCTTTATTGGTTTAGTGGCCTTTGGGAACACTCTCTGGCATTCCAGAGGCCATCTGTACCCTTGCATGTGCGGTCTCAATACATCCCTCCCATGTTAACGTCAGGTCTTCGGCAGCAGGGTCTTATCGCCTCTCCTCCTGCAGGTATCCCAACTTAGGGGCAAGGAGCCCTTACCTTTTGTGGGGCCTTGGATCCCCTGGCCAACATCCCCCTGGTAGAACAATCCATTGCTGATGTCAGAGCTCCTGCATTAATATACTTTGCCTAAGTGCATAGCCCAAGGACTTTAGTATTATATTTGGTTCTGAACAGAGTATAATCCTTTTCACAGTTCTTATGTCTATTAGTCAATTAAAGAAGGCATTTTTACCGGTTTTATAAGAGATTACCTCTATAATAGTTGTCTCCAATTTACAGTTGGAAAATGACATCATCATCGTCATATTTCTCCTTGTTCTATGGGGGGGGAGGCAAGAAAGTCATATCAAAACCTTTGTTGCACCTAGAAGGTATAAGTTTCATTAGGACTCATTATAAATAGTTGTTACATGTAGGATCCACAGAAGGGTTCGATGTTTATGGCAATCTGAGGCTTTTCTTCCTTTCAGTGTTCAGACGGGTCAACCTTTCAGTTGCCACTTTTTGGTACATCCTACTCAATGCAAAGCTGTATCTTTTCTTTCTCAGCCGTTAAGTTGGTGACATTTTGTCCTGTTGGAACAAACAAATCTTTTCCCATAGTTAGTTTTAAGATTTGAATTGCAAGGTTCTTGACTAGAAGGTTTCATGTCTGTCTGTACCCCCCCCCCCCTTTTTTTTTAACCCATGAGTCTCCAGAAGGCAGTTGTATTATACATACCTATAGGGTGGAATCAAGGCACAGATTTCATCAAATTCACCCATGCTGTTTTGGGTGACTGTATGTGATTAACTTGGGAAGCAAACTTAATTTTTTCGTTAAATCATCTTATAGGTGAAAGAGAATGCTACGAGGTGATACCGTACAACAGAAAAATTATAGAGAACATTTGTATGTGCCAATCCCAAAGTTATTGTTATACAGATTTTATGTAGAACAAACGTGGACAACAGCAATTTATATCTCCATTTAACTCAGATACATTACAGTTTTTATCAGAGCCTGTAAACCAATGTTGTTTAATATACACATATTTACTTTTACTGAGTCCTAAAACACCATGTAACCTGTATACACTGTCTGGGCAAAATTGGATACTTGTTGAACTCACATCAATTAAATATGCATTAATCGAATATACACCCATGTCCCTCTCCTGCTCCTCCCGCCCTTCCCAATTCACCATTTCAGTTAGTTTTCTGATGCAGTCTTTCTGTTGTTCTTATAATATGCATCCCTCTGCACAAGAAATATTGATAACTGGGTTATTGGCATTAGCATCCACATATGAGGGATACCATTCATCCTTTGTTTTTCTGGGACTGTGTTACTTCACTTAATATAACGCCTTCTAGCTCCATCCATTTACCTGCAAAGTTCATGATGTTGCCTTTCTTTACTGCTGCACAGAACTCCATTGTGTACATGTATCACATTTTCTCTATCCACTCGTCAGTTGAGGTGCATTTGGGTTGGTTCCAACTTTTTGCTATTGTGAACAGACCTGCAATAAATATAGCTGTGCATGTATTTCTGCAGTAAGATGAGTCTTGTGGGTATATGCCCAGGAGTGGTATGACAGGGTCAAATGGCAAGCTCATTTTGAGTCTTCTAAGGGTTCTCCACACTGCTTTCCATAGTGGCTGTACAAGTTTACATTCCCACCAGCAGTGGATGAGTGTTCCCCTTTCCCCACAAACTCTCCAGTCAAAGCATACTTTCTGTCTTTACATTTAGGCCATAAAACATCTAAAATAGTCAAGACACTACAGACCAGTACTGTAGAATTATAGAAATATGATTACTCTTTTTTCTCTTACCAAATCAAAAATCAAAAGAAAACAAATTTATCAACTTTGTTACCTCAATTTTATTGAGCTCAGAATTTTATGAAAACTTGGATTTAGTAAAATTGAGTATTCTTGAAGTATACTCAGGGTCTTTAATAAACTTAGGCCCTTTGATTAAGGCATAGAGTAATCAAGACAAAGAGAGGAATGCTTGGGAAGGATGTAAATAATGGGAGGAATTTTTGGAGTCATTGTATTAAAGAGATTTAGACCTTTCCAATGCTAACAGGCTACTTTTATATAACTGTGAGTCATGCAGATTCAGGACCACTGGAGTTTTGCATATGAATAACCAATATTCAGTAGAATAAAAGAAAAAAATGAACATTATATGAATTCCCCCATAATACCTCCAAGCTACTTCTAATGATAAGCTCACTGTGTGATCTTTTTAAGAAATATTTTATTATTCCTTTATGTGTATAAGTGTTTTGCCTGCATGTATGTAAGGGGATCCATGTCATACAATATCTATGGAGTTTGGAAGAAAGTGTTGAATCCCTTGGAACTAGAGTTAGGATGGTTGGTAGCCACCATGTTGGTGATGGGAACCAAACCTGGGTCCTCTGCAAGAGCAGCCAGTACACTTAACTGCTGACCTGTCTCTCCAGCTCCTCATTGTGTAATCTTTAATCAAGTATATGTGGGAAAAGAATTTCTTTGGGGAAATAATTCTTTTGTGGATCTAGAAAGTACTGTTTGTGTGAACCTTTTTTTTTTTTCCAACTTAGCTTTGAAATCCCTAAATTACTGGCAGTTTTGGAGGTAAGTAAATAATATCTATAAATAATTTTATCAATTAATCTGTTGAAGGAGTTATAGAAGAATACCAATCCTTATCAGTTAGATAATGGATGTAGGTTTATTTCAAACAGGAAAATAGAGCTACTAATGACCTATTTTAAATTTATTTTTTACAAAGAATCTGGAAGTGGGTGTCATAAGTAGTTATGCTGCTTGGGCAGAGTGATGGATTTTAATACTTTGTTGCATCTAAACAAGGCTTGTTCTTGTTCTCTGTCTTTGTATCCAGATGGTCACCCAGCTTGAAGCCCAAATATCAGAGCTTGTTGAACAGTTGGGAAACGAGTCTGAGTTTCACCAGAAAGCTCTGCAGAGGGCCCAGCATGCAGAAAACAAGTTGGAGACTCTACAGGGTCAGCTGAATCACCTGGAGGGAGAGCTGGTCTCTGGAGATGTTTTACGAGACAACTTGAATTTTGAGAAACAAAAAGTAATAACTGGAGGGCATGTCCATTGGTGCGAGCATCTACCATAGGCTAAAATTTTACCTGGGAATATTCCTGGATCTTGCAGTCCTTGGACTGATCATGTCTTGAGTTATGAGCAAATTCCAAGGAATAGCCTTTTCCTATTTAGGAAATTAAGCCTAGTAGGTATTTATTGAATGCTCATTACAAATGAAACTCAGAAGGTTTGGGGAGCTGAAGTATAGATGATAACATCATTTAAAAGGCTCAACTTTTAGTAAAGGAGGCAGACATTCAGAGAACTTTCTATGCTCTACACTATATTATAGTAAACAGCATTGATTAAAATATTGTAGGCATTTCTGGATAAAGAGAAGACTTTATCATGAGTTAGTTAAAGTCATCTGTGAAGGATAAGCAGGATTCTAATGGGGAGAAGGGGTAGATGTTGTAGGGGAAAGGGTACAAAAAAGGCCATGAAGTCTTCTAAGTACTATATTCAGAGAATACAGAACAGATAATCCTACATTATGGAGCATGGCATTCTTAGCTGGGCTATGATAAAGAGAAGAGTGGGATGGATTGGATTCTGAAGATTCTTTTTTCTATAGAACATGATTGTGTCACAACATGCTGGCTACTGATGTTTCCATTAACGACAGACTGCATACATGACAGTGATTCTATATGATCATGGCTGGGGGAGGTGATGAAAGATTCTTTTAGGTGGAAAAAAAAGTATACTCTGGAAACTCCTTTTCATTCTTCTGTATACAAGGCAGAGTTGGGAGTGGCTGGGCATGGTGCTGGCTCACTCCTGTAATCCTAGCACTTGAGAGGCTAAGGCAGGAAGATTGCTGCAAGTTTGAGGTCAGCCTGGGCTACATAGTGAGTTCCAATACAGACTGGGATTTAAAAAAATGAGACCACATTTCAAAAAACAACAAAGCAGGGGCTGGAGAGATGGCCTAGCGGTTAAGAGCGCCGACCGCTCTTGCAGAGGACCCGGGTTCAATCCCCAGCACCCACATGGCGGCTGAGAACCGTCTGTAACTCCAATTCCAGGAGAACTCCAGTTCCAGGGGATTCCGAGAGACCCTCTTCTGACCTCTGCGGCATTGCACGACACGGGTGCACAGATCTACACGCAAAACAGTACATTCATACACACAAATAAAAAACAAAACAAAACAAAAAAAAACCAACAAAGCAAAGCAAAAACAAAGCAACAAAAAGGTGGAATGGCATTCCAGGCAGAATGGTCTGCAAGAACAAAGCAGGGTGGCCTGGGGAACAAGTAAGAAACAGGAACCTGGACTACGATGCTTGATGAGGACAGAGATATGAGATGCACCAGAGGCAGGGAGGAGTAATAGAGCTAGGTCAGCAGAACTATGCAGGCATCACCCTATGGGCAAGGGGAAGCTACAGATGATGTCATCCTACAGGCAAGGGGAAGCTACAGATGATGTCATCCTATGGGCAAGGGCAAGCTACAGATGACGTCATCCTATGAGCAAGGGGAAGCCATAGATGAAGCCATCCTATGGGCAAGGGGAAGCCATAGATGATGTGATCCTATGGGCAAGCGGAAGCCATAGATGATGTCATCCTATGGGCAAGGGGAAGCCACAGATGATGTCATCCTATGGGCAAGGGGAAGCCATAGATGATGTCATCCTATGGGCAAGGGGAAGCCATAGATGATGTCATCCTATGGGCAAGGGGAAGCCATAGATGATGTCATCCTATGGGCATAGGCTACATAGTAAATTCAAAGCTAGCTTGGGGTCCATAGTGAGAGCCTACCTCAAAATATAAAATGTTAGAACATGAGAAAAGAAGGTTCAGTTAACTGTAATCTTTGAAAAAGGTTTATTTTTTTTAATTGTCTCTGTGTGTGTCTGTGCATGTATTTGTTTGCATGAATGCAGGTGCTCTGAGGCCAGAAGGTACTGAATCCCTTGCAGCTAGTGTTATGGGTAACTGTGAGCCACCTGACATAGGTACTGGGAGCTGAACTTGAATCTTCTTTAAAAGCACTGCATGCTCTTGACTGCTGAGCCATTCCTTCAGCCTCCTTAAGTGTAATCTTACGTGGTAAAGCTCCAGTCATTGAGAGGCACTTCCTCTATGGGGCCTTGGTCTTGTTCCATCTTAATCCCTTTTTCTGTGTTGTGGATCCTCCAGTGTAAATCAGATGGGCCACATGTAGACACAGATAGGGCTGTTACTTCTTCCACTTAAAATACAAACAATAGTATCGAAGTCACATTACAGATTAAATAAAACTCCAGGAGCTAGAGACATGGTTCAGAAGTTAAGATCACTGGCTACAGAGGACCTGGGTTTGGTTCCCAGCACCTACATGGAGGCTAACTACTGTCTATAACTCTAGTTTCAGCAGATCTGCCACCTTCCTCTGAGCTCTGTCAGCATTGTACAGCATGGATGCACTTACATACAGGCAAACATTCACACACACATGAAACTCTGCAGCTAGACGTGGTGGTGCACGCCTTTAATCCTAGCACTTGGGAGGCAGAAGCAGGTAGATCTTTGTGAGTTCAAGGCCAGCCTGGTTGACAGAGCGAGTTCCAGGCCAGCTGGGGCTACAGGGAGTCCCTGTCTCAAAAAGACAAAAAACAAAACAAAACAAAACAAAAACTCTGCAAAGATAGATCCATCAGGGCACAAAGGACTGATGAAATGATGATATAGGATTGAAAAGTACTTGCGGTATCTGGGTTTGGTGGTGTAGGCCTTTAGACCCAGCACTTGGGAGGCAGAGGCAGGGGATCTCTGTGAGTTCAAGGCTAACCTGGTCTACATAGTGAGTTCCAGGCCAGTTGGGGCTAAAGAGACACCCTGTCTCAAAAAAGGAAAAGTACATGTGGTATCAAAACACAACACTACATGTAGAATTTGTAGTAACTGTGACTTATAAAGGAGAAATTAAATTGTATTTATCTGTATGCTACTCAACAAAATTGGAAAGTACACACTTATAGATAATTCATCCTGATGACTAAAATAAAGATAGTCCTAGGCTTTAAGATGATTTTCTTTTTTTTTAAATTTTATTTATTCTTGTATGTGTATGAATGTACTGTCTGCATGTAGGTTTGTGCACCTGTGTTGTGCAATGCCACGGAGGTCAGAAGAGGGTGTCAGATTCCCCTGGAACTGGAGTTAAAGCTACCATGTCGGTGCTGGGGATCGAACCTGGGTCCTCTGCAAGAGCAGTCAGCGCTCTTAACCACTAGGCTATCTCTCCAGCCCCAAGATGATTTTCTTAGATGGCAGAAATTATACTTATTTCAACGACTAGTTGCCAGATGCAGGGGGAAGTCACTGCAATGTTTTCCTTCTGGAAATATCAAAGATAGAACCCAGGTTTTACCATTACAATGTAGAAAGCTCATTGATTGGTGTACTCATCCAGCAAGCACTGAGTGTTATTCTGTGTCTGAGCATGCTCAGATGACCCACAGCAACCAAATGCAGGAAGACCTTTAAGCCATTTTGGAAGTTTTGTTTGTTAAAATATGGTGCTGTCTTCCATTCAGTTCTGTTTTAGGGTTTTGTTAACCTAACTGTAATGCATTAAACACTTAAAAAATCATTTTCAAAGTTCCCTTATCTGTTTGTGTTGCTCTCCACCATATATATATATATATATANAGGTCTCCCTGTAGTCCCAGCTGTCCTATTATGTAGACCAGGCTGTCCTTGAACTTAGAGATCCACCTGCCTCTGCCTCCCGAGTACTGGGATTAAAGGCATGCACTGCTCTGCCTGGCCTCCACCTTATATTTTGAGACAGTCTCTAAACCCTGAGCTCACTGATTTGGTTAGAGAAGCTGGCCCACACCTCCCTTTTCTGCCTCCACTGTGCTGGCATTACAGGCACAGTGTCTGTCTTTTTTTTTTTTTTAATTCAAATGTGGGTTCTGGGGATCAAACTCAGATCTTCATGTGTGTGCAGCAAGCACTTTGCTAACTGAGTAATATTTCCAGTCCTTCTAAAGCATTTTAACTTAAAGCAACCCAAATATTGTTCAAATTTTGCATGCATGGAGAACTTTGATTTTATTTATTTATTTATTTATTTTTTTTTTTTAGGACTTTGATTCTAAAGCGATCTCTAGGTGCTAGGATGGCCTGGGATGAGCAGGTTGCAGCAGACTTTTGGCAGGATGAGAAGGAAGTAGGGGCATAGCCTGCTCATCACATGACAGGGCTCAGCTGGGTGTGTGATATTAAACTGAACATGAAGTTGACGGGCCAGGACAGTAAAGAGTGTGTGGACAGGGAGAGGCCAGGGAATTGATAAGTGGTTTGAACATTCACTACCAAGTGTTGGAGCTGGAGTATAGGCTCCAGGTCCTGTTTAAAGAGAGCCCCCTATAGGCTTGTGAGAGGAGAATGGTCTGCGACCACACATTAACTTCTGCAACCCCATTTTCATTTTTGTTTCTGGGTTTAGTATCTGAAATTTCTGGATCAGCTTTCAGAGAAAATGAAATTGGGCCAGATAGCTGCTGAACTTGGCTTTGACATGCATCTGGATGCAGTTTTAGCTCGCACGGAGCAGCTGGTCCACCTTGAGAGCAATGCTGTCATTGAAAACAAGACTATTGCCCACAATTTACAGAGAAAGGTAGGCAACATTGCACTTGGTAGTACTGAGAGAAAGGAACTCCTGGAAAGCACAAATGTTGAAAGAGGATTTACTCCCACCATGGTTACCAGTGTGGTTAGGAAGTATAGTATAAAAATACGTATTTGGAAGCTCAGTCTCAGTTCCAGGTCTGAAGATTTGATGAGTAGATCTATTACCCAAGGTTATATATATCACTGTGAATTACAGGGCCCCAAATAGGGATTTCTTAAAAGAGTTGAAATTGTTTCCTTTCACACATTATTTCTGGAGATATTTAGGTGGTTGTGGACTGTCAGGGCAGGTCTCCTACATTTAGTCTTCAGGGAACGAGCCCCATCTTAGCCTTCAAATTGCCCATTCCCTATAATTATCTTTATAGCCATGGTTCAAAATAGTGAACAAAACCACTGTATCTGGCTTCCATCAGAAGGTTGGAGAAGGAAGGGAAGAAGAGGGAAAAGGAACTTGTAAGTGATGTCTTTTGAAGAAGTTGTCCAGAAGTTGCGAGGTGAACTTGTGCTTAAACCATTAGTCTATTCAAATGGCCAAACCTGCTGTGAGGGAGACCTGTAGACAGAGCTGTTAGATCTCATGGCTGCTGCTTCTCTGAGAGAGGAGGAGAGCTGGGGGAATCTAGCAGTCTCTGCATGCATCAGCTCTATTGCACTAGAAAGTACAGTGAGGAGTCACTTTTCATTCATCCGAAGGAAGAGTTAACAACAGTTTAGAGCAAATGAATGAATGAAAGGGATAAAGTATAATTAGTAGTTATATAATTATTGGCATTGAGAGAGAAGAAGGAAAATACAGATGCATTCTTGTAATAGTGCTTAAGAAAATTCTAGTGTAGAGGCTGTGTAATGAGCCACATCTGGGGCCCCGTTTGGGCTCCACCAGGCTGTATAACACTGGATAAATTACATACCTCTGTCTCTTTCCTCATATTAAGTTAGGATGATGCATATCCCAGAGGACTGTTAACATTAATAAATAGCATTTTTGAACCCTTGTCTCATAGAAGATGCTCTGTTCTCATTTGGCCCCTTTGCCAGTTTACTGTATCTGGAGGAATATCTTATGAAAGAAAATGGAAAATTTGAATACCACCAGGAACACTGAATGGAACAATAGATCTTTCCTATGCTCTCCCCAAACAATTGATTTTCTTTCTTACTACCTGGTGCCATTCCTTCTTAAGGATTACATCATTATTAAAATGGCTGGAGGGATGGCCTAGCGGTTAAGAGCACCGATTGCTCTTGCAGAGGACGCGGGTTCGATCCCCAGCACCCACATGGTGGCCCAGAACCGTCTGAAATTCAAATTCCAGGAGAACTACAGTTCCAGGGGAATCCAACACCCTCTTCTGACCTCCACGGCATTGCACGACATGGGTGCCCAAACCTGCATGCAGACAGTACATTCATACACATACAGAAATAAAAAAAATTAAAAATAACCAGGATGTAAAATTAGTAATGTATAGAACTTATCAGTGGATATGTGTAATAGAGTACAATTTGACATGATTCAAGAAAAGGAATTTAGGGCAGGCAAGATGGCTAAGTGGGTAAAGGTGCTTGCTGTTAAACCTGACAACCTGAGTTTGATCCTTGGAACCCACAAGGTAGAAGGAGAGAACTGACTCCTGCAAGTTGTTCTCCGACCTCCACATTCTATGGCATGCACATGTCCTACCAACATGCAATTAATAAATATGTAGTAAACCTTGGATAGTCTCATACCCATTTGAATATGGTCAGCATTAATTGGACTCTGTGGGATGATGATGATTAATCATTGTAATAACTACTACTACTACTACTACTACTATTACTGCTACTGCTACTACTACTGCTGCTATTAGAATACATGAAGTCAGGAGGGAGACAGGTTGTTGGTCATGGGAAAGTTGGAGGGAGATAGTAGGGGGCAGTCAATAAAATCAAAATATATTGTATGCATGTATGAAATCATCAAAGAATAAATAAAAATGTCTTTTAAACAATTTTAAAAGGTAATTTTTAGAGAATGATTAGAAATATTTGTTAAAGAGGGACCCTGGTATAGACACAGCTGTCACTAATAGGTGAGAAACTCAAGTACCTTCTCAGTAAGTCCTGCTACCTCACGACACTTAAAATCCTGAGCACATAATGAGTGGGGAGGCAACAATCTTTGGCTCAGGCATTGGATAATTCCACTCAATTTCTTCTCTCAGTCTTTGTGACCCATGACAGAGAGTTTGGATTTAATCCCCACCCACTGAAGTGACAGGCAGAACTTGGGAGGATGCTCACCTCATGGCTATTTTCTACAAAATACTCTGATGTCCTTCATCAGTTTGATTGCCTCTGTAAGTGAGGTTCAAGGCCCTAGCTCTTTGGCTGGAGGATCTTATGGGCCAGGCAAATCACAAAGACCTCAAAGAAATAAAACCTTGAAGTCTTTTTCCAAGATCTGAAGGATGGAAACAAAACTTACTTAAAAGTCTCCTTAGTCATCCTCATGTAAGACTATATCAACTTGTATCCTGGAAGCTGTTCAGCTCAGTTTTAATGTTCTCAAATTAGCCAGGGCACATTTGCAGTACTGACACAGAGCCCATCTTGTTTCAGAAAACATTAATGTGTAGGGATCATGGCCATTAAGTATTGGAGAGGATTTTTGTCTGTGTCATCTTATATTCCGCTCTTGATAAGCTGATTTTATTAGTCTTAAAAGTAATTTTACATTTATTATGATGCACAGCATATTGGACGAAGCAGCTGTGGAAAGCTGACTCCTTTGCACATTTTCTCTGGCTCTTTTGTCCCATGCTTTGTAGCCACAGAATTAATTCTTGGAAAAAATATGAATAAAAAATGCAATCAGGGAAAAGAACCCAGTAGCCTTTTGTGATGATTTACAAATGAGTCTTATTGAAGTGTAGATAAAAACAGCATTATCTGAGTATTTCATTTATTTTTACTGACTGGTCAATTATTAAAAAAAAAATCTGTACTTGTATCAAACCAGCTAAAGACTCAGAAAGAACGACTAGAAAGTAAAGAACTACATATGAACCTCCTCCAGCAGAAAATCTCCCAGCTTCAGGCAGAGAAGCAGATGCGTACTGCCTTGGCCGTGGAGCGTGACGAGGCCCATCTCACCATCAGGAAGTTGGAGAAGAAGGTGCAAAGGATGCAGAAGGAGCTGAGTGTGTGTCAAGAATGTAACATTGAGCTCAAAGCCAAGCTGGCCGACACCAATGAGCTTAAGGTAAGTGTGCAGCTCCTTTCCCTTGTCTTCTGCCAGTTCACATCTAAGTATGTGCAGAAGAAAGATGGTCCTGGAGCTGGAGAGATGGCTCTGTGGTTAAGAGCACTGGCTGCTCTTGCAGAGGACCTGGGTTCAAGACCCAGCACTCACATAAAGGCTAACAATCGTCCATGACTCCAGTTCCAGGGGATCTGACACCCTCTTATGACCTCCACAAGCATTGCAAGACATGAGTACACTTACGTATATGCAGACAATACACTCACATACATAAACTAAAAATAATAAAAAAATTAAAAAAGAATGTCAGCCTTATAGGATACACACACACACACACACACACACACGCACACGCACAAAAGATTCAAAGTTCCTCTGAATTTTTTAGGGTTGTGGGAAAAATACAAAACTTCTAAGAGTATTTATCAATTTAGTATCATCTCTTCAATATTTGAAGGGGAGCCATTGCTACCAAGAATCAAAGAGAGGTGATATTGCCAGGCGTGGTGGTGCATGCCTTTAATCCTAGCACTCAGGAGGCAGAGGCAGGTGGATCTTTGTGAGTTCAAGTCCAGCCTGGTCTATGGAGTGAGTTCCAGGACAGCTGGGGCTATAGGGAGACCTGTTTTTTTTTTTTTTTTGTCTTTTCGAGACAGGGTCTCCCTGTAGCCCAGGCTGTCCTGGAACTCACTCCGTAGACCAGGCTGGCCTTGAACTCACAAAGACCCACCTGCCTCTGCCTCCTGAGTGCTAGGATTAAAGGCGTGCACCACCATGCCTGGCTAGGGAGACCCTGTTTTGAAAAGACCAAAAAAAAAAAAAAAAGTGATATTAAGAGCAGAAAATAAAAATGTGCGGTTAGAGAGATGGCTCAGCAGTTAAGAGCACTGACTGCTCTTGCAGAGGACCTGGGTTCCATTCTCAGCACCACAAGGCAGCTAAGAACCATCTTAAATCCAGATGTGGTGGCTCACACCTTTAATCCCGGCACTAGGGAGACAGAGGCAGGCAGATCCCTGTGAGCCTGGTCTACTGAGTTCCAGACCAGCTGGGGCTACAGGGAGACCCTGTCTCAAAAAAAAAAGAAAAGAAAAATCTATGTGTGTTCATATGTGTATGCAGGCATATATGTATATGTGGGCCTGTGCCTGTAGAGGCCGGAAGTGGACTTCAGGGCTGTTCTTCTGGTGTTGCCCCCTTGTTTTTTGAGACAGGGCCTTTCCTCGGCTTGGAGCTTACTGACTAGGCTAGGCTGGCTGAGCAGTGAGCCCCAGGGATCCACCAATTTCCACCTCCCCAGTGCTGACATTACAAGCCTCTGCCACCACGAGCAGCTTTTATCTGGGTTCTGGAGATCAAATTCAAGCTTTACCATCTGTGCTGTACCATCTCCCCAGACCCCTGAGAATAAAAACATCTCTTCAAGATGTAAGCGACCACGGAATGAAGGCTGATGGGGGGATTTGTCAGACAGGAATTTAAGGGGAAACAAGGAAGTAGGTGCTATGTTGACTGAAAAACCAAAGTCTATGCTATAGAAAGGGTTAGCAGAAGAGGGGACTAGCACCTGGATGCAGGATGTCTGACTATAGTGAATAGGAGAAGAGAGAAGTGAGGACTTAAGGCTCCAAGAAAAACACTTCAATGCCATGGATGTGCGCCTTTGCAGTGGCATGTTGCATAATGTGCATGTGTTCTAGGTGGCTGTGGTGCCAGCACCGCAGTGACCTCATGTGTTCTAGGTGGCTGTGGTGCCAACACCTCAGTGACCTCATGTGTTCTAGGTGGCTGTGGTGCCAACACCGCAGTGACCTCATGTGTTCCAGCCACCAACACCTCAGTGACCTCATGTGTTCCAGCCACCAACACCGCAGTGACCTCATGTGTTCTAGGTGGCTGTGGTGCCAACACTGCAGTGACCTCATGTGTTCCAGCCACCAACACCGCAGTGACCTCATGTGTTCTAGGAGGCTGTGGGGCCAACACCTCAGTGATCTCATATGTTCCAGCCACCAACACCGCAGTGACCTCATGTGTTCCAGCCACCAACACCGCAGTGACCTCATGTGTTCTAGGTGGCTGTGGGGCCAACACCGCAGTGACCTCATATGTTCCAGCCACCAACACCGCAATGACCTCATGTGTTCTAGGTGGCTGTGGTGCCAACACCGCAGTGACCTCATGTGTTCTAGGTGGCTGTGTTGCCAACACCACAGTGACCTCACGGCCCAGAGCAGACAAGCGTTTTGAAGGTGATTTTTGGAATGCTTCTGAATCTGGAAACAGACCAGAAGGACAAGGCGTGGAACTGGGCTGGCCCTTGAACACAGGGAGTGAGCATGCTATGTTAGGAAGTACTTCCTGCTGCATTTTCTCTTTTAAGTCTTTATCTCTCCCCTCCACCCCCGAAGTCCTTCTGTTCTCAGGACTAGGTAATGAAGTTTGTTTTGTTTCTTCTTGAGAAAGGCTCTCACTGTGTAGCCAAGGCTGGCCTCAGATTTTATGATCCTCCTGCCTTAGCCTCCCAAGTGCCAGGATCACAGGCTTGTACCACTCTGCCTGCCTCGCACAGTACTTTTAAAGGCTGTCCATGTTGGCTGGGCATGGTGGCGCACACCTTTAGTCCTAGCACTCGGGAGGCAGAGGCAGGCAGATCTTTGTGAGTTCAAGGCCAGCCTGGTCTACAGAGTGAGTTCCAGACAGCTGGGGCTACAAGGAGACCCTGTTCGCAAAAGACCAAAAAAAAAAAAAAAAAAAAAAAAGGCTGTCCTTGTTGTAGCATGCATCAGTGCGTCATCACTCTATTATTCTACCTTCTCCAGAGACACCGAACCAACATTGTGAATGGGTGGGTGCGTGGGTGGGAGGGAGAGAGGGAAAGAGAGACTTATTTTAAGAAGTTGGCTCAGGTGACAGTGGAAGCTGACAAGTACCAAGTGTTGAACAGGTGACACTGTAGGTTAAGTTTGACATTGTAACACAGTTCTGACTTTTTGCTTATCAATTTCTCTCTTGCTCAGTGTAGGCCATTTTTTTTTTTTTGTTTAAGCATGTATTCATTCATTCATTCATGCATTCATTCTTGGTCTTTGTTTTTGAGACAAGGTCTCCCTGTTGTAGCCCCACCTGGCCTGTAGACCAGGCTGGCCTTGAACTCAGAGACCTCCCCATCTCTGCTTCTCAAGTGCTGAAATTAAAGGCATGCACCACGACACCCGGCCTTGGTTAGGCCTTTAATTGGAAGATACCCACCCACCTTAGCTAAGCACAATTTTCTTTTTGAAACAGGTATTGGGACTCCTGCTAGTAAGTGGAGCACTCGGGAGGCAGAGGCAGGAGGACCAGGAGGTTCCAGACCAGCCTGAGCCACTTCTGAGGGTCCATCTCAACAAAACCAAACCAAACCAAACCAAACATATTTTAATCTCACCTGCAAATGCTCTCCCAGAAACATTCAGAACATTTCACTAAATATCTGGACACTGTGGCCCAGCCAAGTTGACACATAAACCTAATTACTGTAGTCCCTTATGATGGGTTAATAATCTGTTACATGGGTGTTCCACCTTTTGCTTGCCCATTCAACATTTAATGGACATCAGTGTTGTTTCAGTTTTGGGGCTTTATGAAAAAAAGCTTACTTTATTCATAACTTTCTTTTGTATTCATTTCTATGACTGTTGGAAACTGTGGGTAAAGACTTTGGCCCCCTGATTATCTGAAACTTCCCTGTAAGACTCCTGTGTTAACTTCCCCTGAGTTCTAGGCCAATAATAAACAAATACCTTTTCTAGATAAACTGTTAAATTTTAAACTACTAAACATTGACTTAGCCTGTGAACTTGAATATTATAGGAATCTTTTTTGAAAGACAAAACTTTTTTGTACAGATTTCCCCTTGTGTGAAATTTAGAATATTTTCGTGATGCCGTTATGTACAAACTTAAAACTAGATAGAAATTCGTTAACTGAATTACACTAAAAAGATTTGTTTTATTTTTTTATTTATATTATACTTGTGTGTCTGTGTGTTGATATGTACATGTGAATGCCAGTGCCCACAGAAGTCAGAACAGGGAGTCCTTTAGAGTGGGAGTTATAGGAAGTTGTGTGCTGCCTGTTGTGGAAGAGCAGTACTCGCTTTTAACCACTGAGCCTTGTGTTACATTTTTACCATTATGAAATCCAAACCAATTTAAAAATCAAAGCAAACGGGCTGGAGAGATGGCCTAGCAGTTAAGGGCGCCGACTGCTCTTACAGAGGACCCGGGTTCGATCCCCAGCACCCACATGGCGGCCGAGAACCGTCCGAAACTCCAATTCCAGGAGAACTCCAGTTCCAGGGGAATCTGACACCCTCTTCTGACCTCCGCGGCATTGCACGACACGGGTGCACAAACCTGCATGCAGACAGTACATTCATACACATACAGAAATAAATAAAATTAAAAAAAATTAAAAAAAAATCAAAGCAAAGGATTAAAACTCTAATTTTAAAAATTAATGTTAATGAAGACAGTTTAGGTTGCTTTACTAAAATCATCATTAGCAAGGATCTGTGGTACTGACTGCAGGATCTTTTGAGCTTGGCATGCCTGTCTATGGCTTGTTTTCCCTCAGGATAGAGAAATTGTTCTACCACATGCTTCATGTTCCTACTGTAGATCCTCTGTCTGTAACACACAGTGACATAGTTTGGCCGCAGTTTGTATGGGTATTCAATGTATGTGTTGACCCTATCTTTTCTCTTTTCTCATTAGAAAAAGTACTGCTGCCACTTCACACAAACGTAGTCTTATGTGCAAATTCGGGCACTGAAATCTTGGGGCAGAATTACAGAGGCTATGGATGCTTTATGTCACTCCTCTACGGCCAGCTGCTTCATGGCCTGCCTCAGCTATCATCAGTTTCTGGTGAATATACTGAAGTACTGCATAAATCAGTCAATCAGGAGAGATGCTAATTACCTTCTCACTGAAAAAGCAGGAGCTGGGCCTGTTGTGAAGTGGCGGAGTGCTCGCCTTGCACCCTGAGGCCCTACTTTCAGTCCTCAGAACTGCAAATGCATATGCATACAAATATCTCAAGGAACTGGGGAGCCAGCACCCCACATTTAGAAGGCTCTCTCCATGGCCACTAGGAGCCTGGCTGGTTCTGCTTTCTTGAGCATCATAGCCAGTGCTGTCATCCTTGATGCTTGGACCCATGGAGTGGCTGGAGATCCAGCCTAGTTACCAGTCAGGAGGAGAGGCCTGCATGCCATTTTCCAGGAAATGACACAACAGTTCTTAGGTCTCCATTGGTCAGAGTAGACACATACTGCAAAAAGTAACACCTAGGATTCTGAAAAAAAAAAAAAAATCAGACTATCACAACCTGGAGGACAGTTTCAATGAAATATTTAAATGAAGGGGTTCATTTGAATCAAGTGAGCCTGAGAAATGGCTCTCGATTCTGCTCAGTAAGAAAGAAAAGGAAATGAGCTCTTTGGTGGAGAGCTGTGTGCTGTCAGCCTGTGCTGTGTGTTCCAGACTATTAGGGACTTGTGGCCCAAACTAGGCACCGAAGCCCAGGGAGGAGCCATTAGTGTCTTCCCTGTAGTCTCCTAGGAAAGCACCAGGGGGCTGGTAACCTTCAGCAAAGCTCTCTTCTCTCTTCCCCCAATGCCCCCATGACAGCTCCCCACACGCCTTGACTTGGACTTCGTTCCCACCTAGCCAGCGCAAGCTTCTCCTCTTCCCTGGAGTCAGCGCTGATGCTACAGGTCTGCAGGCCTCCTGGATTGCTATGACGTGACTCCTCCAGGGCCAAGTGCTCGCTTTTAGGAATCTGATGGTAACTGTGCAGCAAGCTCTCAGAGTGGACTGCTAGGGGTAAGGAAGGGAGATGCCACTGCACGGTGGAACGTCGTCTTTGGTCTCTGCAGCATCCCTACTTAGCTCAGTCTTTGTGGACCTCCTTTCCCGCCGTTAGAGGACTCTAGAACGTTGGTTCCACCGGATGCAGAGATGAGCGCAGTGCTCAGTGCCTGCTAGTGCTGTTTTCAGTACAACGTCTTTAACAACCACAGTCGGAGAGTTAGGTGCTGGGCAGCTAACACGTCAGATTTCAAATTTAATCACCTTCCTTGTCTGGGCTGTTCGCACGTTGGCAATGAGAGGGAATGGCCCACCAGATTTAACAGTTCTTTCCCGGGAAGCAGACAGCACACAGTGTTTACCGAGAGCACTCTGGGAACCGTCCCGTCCTGGCTGGACTCTCAACACATCAATCTTGTTTATGGCCATTTCTGTCCCACTGGAAGAAAATTAGAGGCCAATTGCTTGCTGAACTCTGGGCTGGTCTGAGAAATTTCCTCAGGGGGATTAAGAAACCGATTTATTCCCACCCGACTCCTAGGAATCCGTTGTCAGCTTGACTTTAGGAGGCTCAGCCTCCGTCACTGCCGCTGGCTCCCGACTCTGTCCTGGCGGCTTGGCTCCGACTTCCCTTGCCTTCTCCTGCTGCCTGACAAGAATTCAGGCTGTCCTCTGTATTATGATAAATTCTCGGATTTTTCAGAATTCTGAGCATTTATTTCTTCTCGGGGGTTTCTTAATTGTGTCTAGTCTCTAAGCTAAGGCCCACGCCTCTGGGGGACATCTCACTGTAATGTTCTCTGTCAACACATCAGTGCCAGCGGCTTCACATGAGGATTCATGTTTTCTCTGTAGCACTGAGGTGGTTTGAATGTGAAGGGAAGTCTTAGTTTAAATGGATGGTCATTTTGTTGTAATATTGGTTATGTGTTTGATCTGTGTAATTTATTCAATTTGGAAAATGCTTGATGGTCTACAAAGTATATTATTTGGAGTCACATGTTTATGTAATTCATAAATATTCATTAATGCTTGCAATAGGATTTTTCTTGTTTTGAAAAGGAGTTTGAAACTTGTGTGTGTGTGTGTGTCTGGAGATTGAAATTGGAGCTCCACGCATATTAGGCAAGTGCTGTGCCACTGAGCTATATCCCCAGTGCCCTGCCCCCTTTTGAGGCCAGGTGTACCTGTAGCCTTGATCTCATAGAGTTCTGTCTGTCTCTGACTCCTGAGTACTGGGATTAAAGGCATCTAATTTTTTTGAGCCCAACTATTTTTAAAAAAGTCATTTGGAAAGCAGGCGTGGTGGTGCACGCCTTTGATCCTAGCACTCAGGAGGCAGAGACAGGCGGATCTCTGTGAGTTCAAGGCCAGCCTGGTCTACAGAGTGAGTTCCAGGACAGCTGGGGCTACAGGGAGACCCTGTCTCGAAAAGACAAAAAGTCATTTTGAGACAGGGTTTTGCTAAGTTGCCCAAGTTGTCCTTGATCTTACTTCATAGGTCAGGCGGGTCCCAAACTTGGCTATTCTTCTGTTTCAGCTTCCCAGACAACTGGCATTCCTGAACTGCACCATCAGGCCTGAAGAAAAATGTCAAATCTATAGAAGTGCTAAGATGCACACACACACACACACACACACACACATGGGGGCGTGAGAGAGAAATAGAGAGAGGTATTTGCACAGAGTTCATTTCTTTTTATCGTTTTTTTTTTTTTGGTCTTTTCGAGACAGGGTTTCCCTGTAGCCCCAGCTATCCTGGAACTTACTCTGTAGACCAGGCTGGCCTTGAACTCACAAAGATCCACCTGCCTCTGCCTCCCGCGTGCTAGGATTAAAGGCGTGCGCCACCACGCCCGGCTGAGTTCATTTCTTCTGAATCTTTAAGGTAGTGTGCATGGATTCTGACCCTTTCCCTCTTAATACTTTCTCAAGTTTCTTCAAGAACAAAGGCATTGTTTTAACCAAAATGGAATCATCACACGCAGGAATCACCCTGAGACAACATTCTAACCAACTGATATTTGAAAGGCAATCACTATCCGAATGTAGATTTTGACAATTTCCAATCCATGAATGACCCCGGCAGTCAGCGTCCCTCATCTTAAGCATGTGTTCCCTGGGGATTCTTTCAGCATTCCCAGCACACAACCCTTTCTCCAGTGGCTAACATTTTATTTTCTGCATGGTTCCAGAGCTGGAGAAGTTGTTTTGCCTTCTAGACTGCAAGTTCACAGCTGCTGTCAGGATCCCAAGAGACTGTGTCACTTGGTGGAGTCGGTTCGGCAGCTGTGAGGTCAGGCATGCCTGCCATTGGCCTCTTTCTGTCTAGAAAAGCATCTCAGTCTTGGGGTGTATACAAGACAGCACAAGCTAGATGGCTTATAAGGAACACAAATTGGTTCTCAGTGTTCTGGAGTTTGGGAAGGTGACATCAGATGTGATGACTGATGAGTCTCGCTTCCTGGTTATAGACAACTCCTTTTACTGGTGTTCTTACAAGGTATAAGGGCAAGAAAGCTCTTTGGGATCTATTTTATCAGGGCACACAGTGCTTGCTTTCTTTTATAGGGGCATCTACCCTTCCTGAGAGGCGACCTAATTACCTTCCAAAGGCCCTCCTCCTTCACAGTGTCTCCTGGGTGTTAGAATTTAAGAACTTTGGGGGATTCAAACATTCAGATCACAGCAAAAGCAATTTGAGGTTTTAGGAAGTTGTGGTAGTAGTTTCTAGCTTATGAGGTTAGTGGCAGGTGTTCAAGTCAGGTTTCACAGGATGAGATAAGTCTGATGTTCCAGTTGGATGTTCATGGACATCTTGGATAACCACAGCTACTCCACATCATGTCCTAGTTCCAACCCCCCCCCATCTTCTAATGGGGAAGCAAGAACTTCAGGGTTTAGATCAGGTCACGTGGTACCCTCATCAGATGCTTAGCCAATGCGCCCCGATCCCAATGGCGGGCAGACATGCCAGCCTCTGACAGTAGCCTCCACATGTGATCCAATTTCATTAGCCACCTTAAAGTCTTCCAGTAATAAAGAACCAGCAGTCCAGCAACTGAATACTGGTTAACCTTATCCTTACTTAAACAAAACAACACAAAACTTTCCCAAGCACAGACACATTAAGCAACTCCAGGGCTTTCATTGTCAGGAACAGGAATGATTCCCCTTTTCCATCTCACTGTATTGCCAGGTAGCACCGTCCTCCTTGGAGTTCCCTTGTGCATCATTCTAAGCTGCTTAAAGAAGCTTTTCCAGGCTGCGATTGGGGTGAATGGTGAAACTACAGCGATGTAGTCTGGACACTCATTTGATCAACTTGATTGAACAAACAACCTGTCACCCCCCACTGGATGGTGGGGCTGTGGGGGTTTGGGCACAACAGCCTGCAGATTGGTTTTGCACAAAGGATGCCTGTACTCATGGATTATCACTTATAGCTAAAAAATGAAAAAAAAAAAAACAAAGATGCAAGACAGTTACAGCAGAATACATGATCTGGGATGGGGTGAGGGTGGGGGGGGGGAAGGGAAAGGGAAATATGCCTGATCTGAATTGGAAAATGATGTACAAAATGCACAAAGCATCAATAAAAATTAAATTAAAAAAAAGAAGCTTTCCCAGAAGTCCAGTTTCCCTTCCAGAAGTCCAGAAAGAATGGGGATTCTTTCCTAAGACGCTTACCTCTTCACATCGTGTGTTAGGTAGCTTTTCCATCCCTGTGATACAATCCCTGATGTAACCAAATTAAAGAAGGAGAGAAACATTTTGCCACACAGCTTCAGAGGTTCCAGTTCACAGTCACTGGTACAACGCACTTCTTCGGGCAGGGAACAGAGTGTGAAGAAGGGATTGAGGAGCAGGTGTAACTCAGGCACAGCCTCTAGTGACTAGTTTCCTATACCTCCTAAAGTTTTCTGGGATCTTCGAAAATAACAGAGAACCAATTATTGAGTGTTTGTGTCTGTGGGTACATTTTTTCCCTGTTCTCCTTTTTCTTTAAAATAAGAGGGACATTTGCAATTAAATCATAACTCCTTGATTCTGGCCCAGGAGCAATCCAGTGGAAGTAGAAATAGATGCAGCTGGGCTGGAGAGATGGCTCAGCGGTTAAGAGTGCCGATTGCTCTTGCAGAGAACCCGGGTTCGATTCCCAGCACCCACATGGTGGCTAAGAACTGTCTTTAACTCTAGTTACAGGGGAATCCAACGCCCTCTTCTGACCTCCTCAGAATTGCATGACACGGTTGCACCAACCTATATGCAGACAGTACACTCATACACATAAAAAAAATAATTAAAAAGAAATAGATGCAGCAAGAAAATATCCCATTAGGAAAGGATGGAAAAGAGGTAGGGGAAGACAGGAAGCCATTCTTTGAAATATTTTATGTCTTTACTTTAAAAATATTATTTATAGTCTGGAAGTGGTGGCTCATGGTTTTAATCCCAGCACTCAGGAGGCAGAGGCAGAGGCAGGTAGGTTTCTGAGATTGAAACCAGCCTGGTCTATATAGCAAGTTCCAGGTTACTGCCTCAAAAAGCCAATCAATTATTTATTTATTTATTTATTTATTTATTTATTTATTTATTTATTTATTTTTGTGTGTGTATGTGTGCGTAGAGGCCAGAAGGAGACTGAATATTTTATCACTCTATGCCTATTCCTTTGAGGCAGGGTGTCTCTCTGAACCTGGGGCTCACATTCTTTCAGCTAGGCTGGAGGCCAACAAGTCCCAGTGATCCTCTTGGCTCTGCCCCATCAGAAGTGGGTTAGGATGTGAGTGGGACATGCAGCTTGTAAGTGCTGAGACCTGTGCTGGGCTCCACAGGATCTAACCCTGGAGCCATCTCTCCAGCCACCATCTCATTACCTTTATACTTAACTTTTAAATGACTTGAACATAAAATTAACAAACCCAAACAATGTTTATTTCCTTTGAGAATGTGCTTGCAGACATTGTCTGCTCTATTAGGAACCTCAGGACTAAAGCCAGAGCAGTATTTACTTTATCTATTAATTCCATGTGCACATATTTATTCAAAGTAACTTGTTTTGATGCTTTTCAGAACTCCTTTACTTTCTTTTTAAAAATTTATTTTTAATTTTTTTTATTTTTCTCTATGTGTATGAATGTACTGTCTGCATGCAGGTCTGTGCACCCGTGTCGTGCAATGCCACGAAGGTCAGAAGAGGGTCTTGGATTCCCCTGGAACTGGAGTTAAAGACAGTTCTCAGCCGCCATGTGGGTGCTGGGGATCGAACCCGGGTCCTCTGCAAGAGCAGTCGGCACTCTTAACTGCTAGGCCATCTCTCCAGTCCCAGAACTCCTTTTCTTTCAACAATAGCTTTATCATAGATCACAAATCATAAGACACAATATACATACCAGGGAATGTAGAACATGCAATTCAGTGGGTTTTATAAAGTATATTAATAGACTTGTGCAAAGCATATCTAATTTTAGAATATTTAAAAATATTTTTATTTTATGCCTACGAGTATATTGTTTGTATGTAGTTAGGTGCACCCATGTTGTGTTAGAAGAGGGCATCTGATCCCCTGGAACTGGAGTTACAGATGGTGGTTAGCCACCATGTAGGAACCCAGGTCCTCTGCAAGAGTGGCCAGTGCTCTTAATTGCTGAGCCATTTCTCCAGCACCATAATTTCAGAATATTTTAATCATCCACCAATAAACTCTGACCTATAGTGCAGCCATTCTTCCCTTCCACCAGTGTCAAACCTTTTCTGTCTCTTTCATAAGAAGAGAATTGTGTGGTCTTTGGCAGCTGGCTTCTTTCCTTGGCACAGTGTTCTCAGGACTCATCTATGCTGTGTCTCGTCATGACACTCCTTTCTTGTTTGTCACAGAATGACATTTCATGGTGTGGCTGGCTGTACCACATTCTCCCCATTCATCAGTTGATGAACCTTTGGGTTATTCCCACTTTGTTGAGATTATGAATAATGCTTCTATGAACTTCATATTCAGCTTTTTTGTGAACACACACTTTTTATTCTTTCTGGTTTTTAACTAGGAAGGGAATTTGCTGGGTCATAGGCTTAACTTTTTGAAAATTGCCATCCATGTTAGTTGCCTTCCATGTGAACATTCTAGTTCCTGGACTTCCTTGCTAGCTTTTGAAAAAAATATTTTATTAGCATTGCTCTCTTTTTTAATATTTTATTTTTGTTTTTTATGTGTACTATTTACTGCATGTGTGTAAGTGCACCCGTATTGTACCATGCTGGTGGCTGTCAGAAAAAGGCATCAGATCCCCTGGAACTGCAGTTACTGACAGTTGTTAGTGGCCATGTAGGTACTGGGAATTGAACCCAGGTCCTCTGCAAAAGCAGTCAATGCTCTTAACTGCTGAGCCATCTCTCTAGCCCATAAATATTCTTCTTAGTTTAACCATCTTAATGTTTATTGTCTTGAAATCCATTTATTTATTTGTTTTTTTTTTTGAGGCAGGATCTTGTGTAGTCCAGACTGGCCTGAGCTCACTATGTGGGCAGGCTGGCCCTGAACAGCTAATCTTCCTGAATGCACTATGTGGATAGGCTGGCCCTGAACTCACTATGTGGACAGGCTGGCCCTGAACTCACTATGTAGACAGGCTGGCCCTGAATAGCTAATCTTCCTGAATGTAGTATGTAGGCAGGCTGGCCCTGAACTCACTATGTGGACAGGCTGGCCCTGAACTCATTATGTAGACAGGCTGGCCCTGAACAGCTAATCTTCCTGAATGTACTATGTAGACAGGCTGGCCCTGAACTCACTATGTGGACAGTCTGGCCCTGAACTCACTATGTGGACAGGCTGGCCCTGAACAGCTAATCTTCCATTCTCAAGTGCTGGGATTGTAAGAACGCTCCGTTTCCCCGAGTTTCATTTCTGTTGCTGTGTTAAAATACTCTGACAAAGACAACTTAGGGGAGGAAGGGTTTAATCTTTTCTTATGGTTCTGGGTTATGTCCTGTCATTGTGAGGGAGTCGCAGTAGCAGGAAAGAGCACATCATATCATGTCCACAGTCAAGAGCAGAGAGAAATGAATGCATGCTTATGCTCAGCTGGATTTCTCTGCTCTTCTATGTCCTTGTCTAGGGAATGGTGCTGCCCATAATGGGTTTAGTCTTCCCACAGCAATTAAGCCAATTGAGACAATTCCCCATTGGCCAATCTAATGGAAACAGTTCCTCATTGAGAATCTTACCCAGATGATTCTAGGTTATGTCAAATTTTCAATTAACCAACCAACCAACAACCAACCAACCATATGTAGCTTGGATTTATTTCAGTTTACTTTTTTATTATAATTATATATTTTTAAATTTTTATTTATTTATTTATTTTTGTATGTGTATGAGTGTACTGTCTGCATGTAGGTTTGTGCACCCATGTCGTGCCATGCCACAGAGGTCAGAAGAGGGTCTCGGATTCCCCTGGAACTGGAGTTCTCCTGGAATTGGAGTTACAGATGGTTCTCAGCTGCCATGTGGGTGCTGGGGATCGAACCCCGGTCCTCTGCAAGAGCAGTTGGTGCTCTCAATCACTAGGCCATCTCTCCAGCCCTATTATAAATCTTTTAATTGAATTGTTATTTTTCATACATAATTTTTCAATTGGTCTTAATCACCTTTACACCTGCTTCTCCATTGGCACCCTCCCGCAGGGCTCCCCTCTCCAGTCCACTGCGCCAAACTACTCTCTCCGACCACTCCTCATTTAATGATTCTTCGAAGATTTCATATATTGTGTTTTGATCATGTTCAAACTTGCTCCCTCTCTTCTTTCATCCTCCACCACCACACTCTCCTTTGCTTCTGGTGATTTAAAATATTTGTGTTCAAACTGAAAAAAACAAAAGGTGTGTGTGTGTGTGTGTGTGTGTGTGTATTTATGCATGGGCACGCTTAAAGACAATTGCTTAAACTGTTAAATTTTGGGAAATAAAAAGCAAAATCTGTAATTTTGTAAGTCAATGTAGCCTATTTTATACTAAAAAATAAAATATTTGTGTTGGCACAAAACTATTTCAGATTTCTTAATGCCATAGTGAAACCAGCATAACATAAAGCTCACAGCCTTGCAATGACTATATATGCATGTCAGCAGCATTGAGAACATTCAGAGTGCTGTGTAGCCATTGCTACCACCCATTTTCCAAACTTTTTCATCGCCTAAACTGATAATGTGTGCTTATCACACAGATGCCCACACCCTCCTTTCTTCTAGTTACTCCTGTGTTCACTCTATGTTTTCACCTGTTCTACGTATCTCACATAAGGGGAATTTACAACATTTTCCCCTTGTATCTGGCTTACTTCAGTCAGGATATTTTTATCATTCATCAATGTTGGAATTTCATTCCTTCCTTACTTAATTTCTTTTATAAGCAGCTCTTGTAGAATCTTTAAGCAGCTGATAAGGAAAACTCACCTCACATTCCAGGAGCCTCTGGGCCTTAAGGGCTTGGGATGAGTCTTCAGTGGGGGAACCATCTCTGTCCTTTGTCTGCGTGGGATTCTGTGACATCTGCCTGCCATACTCATCAGTGGAGTCCAAAGATTCTTCTGAATTACTGCTGATCTAGATTTTCCTCACATCAGTGAGGGAGATGTGCCGAGGGACTCCCTTGTTGTCCACCACTGAAAGAACAGAGATTCTGCCATTCTTAATGTTATCAGCAAGGCACAGGGACTCATTGGGAGGGGTAGAAAGTCTAAGCTGCTTATGGGCTTTGTGTTAGCAATCTCATCCCAGAATCATGGTGTCTGTACTTTTATCCAATTGATTTTTCTTTCTTTTTTTTTTTTTGGTCTTTTTTCAAGACAGGGTCTCCCTGTAGCCCCAGCTGTCCTGGAACTCACTCTGTAGACCAGGCTGGCCTTGAACTCACAAAGATCCGCCTGCCTCTGCCTCCCAAGTGCTAGGATTAAAGGCGTGCGCCACCACGCCCGGCTTGATTTTTCAAATAAGGGTACCTTGATGTGTTCTTCATAAGATGTAACAAATGAAGTCATGCTCAGCCCACTTAGGATGCTTAGCAAGATCTTTGTAGCTGCTAAGTGAATTCTGCTTTCAATGTATCTTTTGTATAGAGTGTTCCTAAAGAGATACAAGGGAAGTGACCATCATTCTCTTGATTTCTTAGATTAAAAAGTTGGAACAGACCAAAGCCATTGAAGACTTGAATAAATCTAGAGACAAGCTGGAGAAGAGGAAAGAGAAGGCTGAGAAAAAGCTGCTGCTGGTCAAGTCGGAACTGGATACTGCAGAGCATGAGGCTAAAGAGAACAAGGAAAGAGCCAGGGGCGTGATGGAAGGTGGTCAGTGAGGTGAAGACCCTGAAGACGTCTCTGGAAGAAGCAGCAAAGAGGGAAACAGGAAGAGGAAAATCTTCTGTCAAGTCTTCTTTAGGATATGACAGGACAGTTTGAAAGCTTGATGAATATTCAGATTTTTTTAAATTAGGAAACACTTTAGGAATTGGTATGCCATCCCAAGCTCCTCTGTGTCGCTCTGATTTTAGTAGATGTGCTGCCAAAGAGAACATTATTCGCACATTTCTTCCAACACAATTTGTAAAGCTTTCTATATCATCTCAACAGATCCACCCACTCATCAGCATCTTTTTGGCATGGCAGTAACCATTATGATTTACTCTGCCAAAAAAGCAATTCATGCTTACATGGCATAGATTGTAAGAAAGGAAAGAAAATTAATGTTCTTATCAGGGCAGTTGAAAGCCAGTGCGAGCTGAGATTCTGGTGATGGTGAGGACTTTCAAATTGTTTTTGGTGATTGCCTCTGGAGTTTGCCTCATCTCCTGGCATTTAACACTAAGCAGGGCTTGGACCTTAGGGAGAAGCTTTATCTTCCACAGAGATCAGTTGCAGGAAACAGCCTCCAATCTAAACAGTGGCACCCAGACTTCATGGTTGACCAAGTGCAGATGTAAGCCATAAAAAAGTACTAATTGGCTGGCTGATTGCAAAGAGGAGCGTTTATCTGCTTAACACATCAGGTCAAGCATAAAGAACTCTGTCCCGGGGCAGCTTGACCCCTACTGCCTTTGGCCTGAATGTCACTCTCTTTCTGAAACCGAAAAGGTCAGAGAATGGACTGTGGTCCTAGGATTTTTCCCCCCTCTGCTTTGGCTCATGTGTCAAGCAGAGCTGGGAAGAGGAAAACTCTAAGAACAAATGTTCTCAGGAAGGAAACATCTCAGGAATTGTGAGTTTTGGCCAAATTCAGAAGGGTGGGAAAGCTTGAGAGAAGCTTTTGCATCTGAGAGACTAGGGTGGTATTTTGTTCTATTTGGGTGCTGTGTTAAAGTGTGGGAAGCTGAGGAGCTCACAAGCAAGGCAGGTACTTTCCTCTGTCCTAGAGGCTGGGACGGCTAAGATCAAGGTGCCCACAGATTGGGTATGTGGTTTGTGAATGCTATCTCTTCATTGCATCCTTGGTTGGTAAAAGTGTTCTGATAAAACTTCTTTGGTAAGGACAGTAATTCTACCCTAGGGACTTTATGATCATGACCTCATCCAAACCTAATAGCTCTAGCTCTCCAAGCCTTCCAGCATGTGCAAATGCTCTGACTGGAGCAGATGGAGAGAACCTTGTATTTCCCACACTGGACCCCTCATGGGAAGGCACCTGGAGAGTGAATAGGTGTGGCCTTGGCACGTGTGGAGGGTATTCTCCTGCTAGTACTCTGTTTGCAGGCTGAGTGGCACCTTTTCTAAAGGAGGAGGTATTTAGTGAGGCCTTGTCTGCACTCTCCTAACTTACCCATGTTAGCCTAGGACCACAGAAAGCATCCCAGGAGAACCTGAAGGGGGTGGGGGATGAATATTTCAGTCACTGTCCTTGGCTTCCACTTTCCCCATCTCGATGGCTCATAGTAATCTCAGATGAGTCCAGGGTCCCAGCCACACACTGTGGGAGCAGCAATTTGAGAAGGGTGGAGAAACCCTCCTGTTTTCGTCTGCTCATTCTTGTCATTTGCTTCAATTTCAGGAGTTCATTGTGTGGTTAAAATTCCACTGCAGAAAAGCTTATCGTTTAGTGACAGTCCCCACATGCCATTTGTATGGCACTTTCCAGTCCACAGTGCACACTCACAGCTATCATTTCGCTTGTTCAGAATTTCAGAACGCATGGGGAGATGGTTAATTCCTTACTGGAGATGAAAAAGTGAAGTCATGGTGAGGTCAGAGCCTCATAAAAGATTGCTCCACTGCGGTTCTTGACTCAGTAGCAAACACACACAGGGTCGCCTGACTCACCAGAAAAGTGCTTATGAATTGCCAAGGCTTGTGAACTTGAAGGGATGTTAGATGTAAGTTATCAGGCAAACCTACTTATTTACAATTGAGAGAACTCAGACTAGAGTGGGTAAGTAATTTGCCTACCTCACACATATGTGGGTTTTCCTTTTTGCAGCTGTTGCCGCATTTGACCCAGCAATACTGAAAGGTTTTGTCTCCCAAGCTCATGTGTCTCTGCTTGATGTTGCAGCTGCTGGACTTCAGGGAGGTGGTTTCCCAGATGCTGGGCTTGAATGTGACCACTCTCGCTCTTCCTGACTATGAGATCATCAAAGTTCTGGAAAGACTGATCCATTCACAGCACCATCACTTTGTCACCTGTGCCTGCCTCAAAGATAGGACTACTGGGCCAGACAGGTGCCCACAAAACCACTTAAAACTTCCTCCTTAGGGCTGGAGAGATGGCCTAGCGGTTAAGAGCACTGACTGCTCATGCAGAGGACCTGGGTTCAATCCCCAGCACCCACATGGCGGCTGAAAACCGTCTTTAACTCTAGTTCCAGGGGAATCCGACACCCTCTTCTGACCTCCGCTGCATTGCATGACACGGGTGCACAAACCTACATGCAGACAGTACATTCATACACATACGAAAATAAATAAATAAAAAAAAAACCCAAAAAAACAAAGCAAAAAAACTTCCTCCTTGAACTCTTGTCTCTGGAGGAAGGAGGACCGAGGAGATAGGGCACAATTCTCAGATTGTACAGCTAATTCCTCATATTCTTGAAATTGGATTAATGTGTAATGTGTGGCTAACATATACTTTGATAACAAACTAAGAATGACATGGGCAAACAAGATCTCCAAAGTGCCAGTCCTAGCACTGGTGAGATGGTGCAGTGGGTAAGGGGTAAGGGCAATTTGCTGTGTGCAGTCTGACAACCTGAGGTCAATCCCTAGAGTCCACATGGTAGAAGGAGAGACCTGACTCCTTCCTGAAATTTGTGTCTGCAGACAGACAGACAGACGCACTAAATAAAAATTTTAAAAGTGCCAATCCTAGGTTGCCATGCCTATTGGTATTTCATTTGCTAGCACTTTGAGACACACAAGACTCCCTAGATTCATACCTAGCCTGGGACATGTGAGTAGAGAGTTGATAGGGATAGAGCATCTTTTTCTGAGTTGGAGTCTTAGAAGCCAGTTTAATTTCCATAATAACCCTGTGCAGAAGCTTTTGCAAGTAATTATTTTTGAGATGTATTTTATTGGACAAATGGCAATTGAACCTGTTTATGGGTTTCAGTGTGGTTTTCAATATATCTATACGATGTTTAATCATAAGATTAGAGTTACATGGAGATGCTTTGATACTTTTATTTATAATCTTTCTCAGAGACAATGGTACTTACTTGAAGCTCTGCTTGGTTAGTGTGGGAACCAAGATGTGCAACATGTCAGAGGCTGGATCTCTTCCAATTTTCAGTGTCAGAACCCCCTGAATTTTGATGTTGGTAGATGTTACTGGCATAAAGGAAAGAAGACACCCTTATAGTCAAAAGGCAAAGTCTCAAAGCGACAGAGTTTAAAAAGCAACTGGTTTGAATAAAACACACATAGGTGTGAGGTCCATCAAGAAACTTAGTTTCTTTACCCGCTGCTACCAGTCTCCTTTTGGTGGCATTTTGAATACTTGAACAGGGCCAACCTCAGTTCTTTAAATCTGAGCCTATTCTTTTTTTTTGAGACAGGGTCTCTCTGTATCCGCAGCTATCTTGGAACTCACTATGTAGATGAGGTTGGCCTTGAAACTCACAGAGATCCTCCTGTTTTTGCCTCCTGAGTGCTGGGATTAAAGGCGTGTAAACCTATTCTTATAGGGTGAATAAATCCTATTTAGTTTTATTTGCCAATGCAACAAATATACTTAATAGTAAAAGTAATTTTTTGTCATCATGTCATATTATAAACATGAATTTCTGCCCTTTCAAAATTTCTGCTGCAGATATGTTTTAGCAAACCACATTCTTAGCATTGCTGAGAAGAACTTATCTCTTTTGGACAACTTACCTTTATGTGTATGAATGTACTGTCTGCATGCAGGTCTGTGCACCCGTGACCTGCAATGCTGTGGAGGTCAGAAGAGGGCGTCGGATTTCCCTGGAACTGGAGTTAAAGACGGCTTTTAGCCGCCATTTGGGTGCTGGGGATCGAACCCGGGTCCTCTGCAAGAGCAGTCGGCGCTCTTAACCGCTAGGCCATCTCTCCACCCCTGGACAACTTACCTTATTATAAACTATACAATTTATATTTATAAATTGTCCCTGATTGTGAGTGTGAGTAGATGTGGATGCACATGTGTGTGTAGGAGCCTGTGCCATGCTCAAGCATGGGGTGTCTTCTTCGTCACGTTCCACCCTGTATCCTTGAAACAGGGTCTCTCATGGAAGTGGAGCTAGGTTGGGGGCTAAGAAGCATGGTGGTCCTCCTGTCCCTTCAGGAGGGCTTACGGGATCATGCACAATCACTCCCAGATTTTGACATGTATGCTAGGATATGAACTCAGGTCCTCATGCTCGCATGGCAAACACCCTTACTGACTGAGCCATTTCTCCAGCCCCATGTTGTATTTTCATGTACCTTATTAAAGTAAACAGACAATTCTAGTGTCTAACATTCAGAGAAAATGAAAAACACACAGGTAAATGTCAAGGCATTGCCACAAACATGGCTCAAGTGGTTTCAATACTAGAAGAGATTATAGAGACACAGTAAAGGCAGAAATGAGATTATGTCCTGGTTTGAATGAAAAAGGCAAAAAGATACTCTTGAAGCAACTGGGTAAATGGCTCAGCCAATATGTTTAAAAAATTGTACTGTTGAGGCTGGAGAGATGGCTCAGCAGTTAAGAGCACCGACTACTCTTGCAGAGGACCCAGGTTCGATTCCCAGCACCTTCATGGAGGCTAAGAACTGTCTTTAACTCCAGTTCCAGGGGAATCCAATACCTTTTCCTGATCTCCGCGGCATTGCATGACATGGGTGCGCCAACCTACATGCAGACAGTACATTCATACACATAAAAATAATAAAAAATAAGAAAATTGTACTGTTGAGCCAGGTGTGGTGGCACATGCCTTTAATCCCAGCACTTGGGAGGCAGAGGCAGGCAGATCTTTATGAGTTCAAGGCCATCCTGGTCTACAGAGTGAACTCCAGGCCAGCTAGGATTGAAAGGAGACCCTGTCTCAAAAAGACCAAAAAAATTTTTACTGTTTAATTCAGACATGGAGGCACACACTTGTGAGTTCAGCATTTAGGATGCTGAGACAAGAGGCTTGGCATGAGTTTGAGGCCAGCCTGGACTACATAATGAACTACAGGCCAGCCTGAGCAATAGAGAAAACCTTGTCTCAAACCAAGCAAACAAGTAGGGAGGCAGCTAACTTACCAGCTAACCAATCCCCTCTCAGCTAATTAACCAGCTAACCAACCCCCTGCAACCCTGAGAAAAACATCAATAACCATATTTGGTTGGCTTTAGCTCAAGCAGTTATTTTTTTGTGTTAGACTTTCATCTGTTTAGAGTGATAAATGTGCTATATTATGTTTCCTGTTGATTCATAATGAATTATATGTCAAGATTCATACAGGAGATTAAAAACAACCCACAGTGGTTAATACTATACTTTATTGTGTGAAATTACTTTTCATTTATCCAAATGTATGGCCCAAATATGTAAATACCATTTTTTGATACATGTATAAATATTTAAAAATTTTGAATATTTACCCTAGAGACCCTCAGCAGAAATGATACGGTGACTAACAAATAAAATCTGTACCTGGGTATAGTTCATATGCATAGTAACTGTCTGTTATTTGGACAAGTTGAAAATGTATTATGAAAGTCATTTCTTCCTCGTCAAAATGCCAGGTGGTTGTTGGCTTTCCCTGTGTGCATACATTCCAGCATTGGCTGGATGGCTTCATATTTTTATGTTAAGTTTTCCTCTCCTATCATACTCATGAATATTTTATGTTGTCCAATAAAATGTATTAGATTAATGCAATTTTTAGATAAGGCTTTAAATGTTTAATAATAACAACTCTTTTACACTTGAGTGAAATTGCTAATGGGGTTATTATTCTGGTCACTGAGACATCTAAGTATTTTAATAAAATATCTCATGAAGAACTGTAATCTTTTTTTCACATAAATTTATTTATTTTTTTATCAAATCTAGACCCATGTCCCCGCCCCCATTCCTCCACCCCACCAGAGCTCATGCATTCTGCCAAACATGCTTTTCATCTCTTTCTCAATCTTTCTCAATATTCTCCATGAGGAAGTTGACTGTTTTGAGCAGAAGAAGAACTGTAATCTTGATCCATCTAAATTTCCAGTTTTCCCTAGATCAAGGGATGCTGGGATGAAGAGTGTTGAGGAGGTGCATAGTAGCGATATTATCACAACACTTTGCACTTAGAAGAGGGGTCCAAGTTTTAATAGAGTAGCGTTTGATGGTGATATGACCTGTGACCTGGAAGGCCTCTCTCACTTTGTGATCTTATTCACACCGGTGCTTCCCCATTTAGCTTCCCACCAGTCACTGGGGACCAGATGCTTCTCTTCCTCCTGTGTGTTTTGTGTTCTGTTTTTGTCTCATCTTTTATAAGCATCACTGTCTTGAAGCTCTACATAACTGGGGTTCTGGTCTGCTTTCAATAGCTGTGACAAAACACTCTGACCAATACCAACTTGGGGAGGAAAGGGTTTATTTGCCTTATAGCTCCCAGGTCTCAGTTCATCACTTAGGAAGTCCAAGGTAGAAACTCAGGGCAGGAGCCTGGAGGCGGGAACTGAAGCACAGGCCATGGAGGAATGCTGCTTACTGGCTTGCTCCCCTGACCCAAGCTCAGCCTGCTTTCTTATACAATACAGAACCTGCCCAGGGGTGGCAGTGTCCACAGTGGTCTGAGCCTTTCCACATCACTCAGCAATCAAGAAAATACCCCACAGACATCGTCACAGGCCAGTACAATGGAAGAAATTCCACAATCAAGGCTCCCTCAACTCAGGTGTGTCAAGTTGACACTAAAGTGCTATCCAGCACAATGAGTGTATAACTTTCTTCTGGTCCTCATGATGGTGACTTTTTTTCAATATAATACTTTTATTGATGTTTTGTGTATTTTATACATCATTTTTCAGTTCACTTTAGACATATTCCCCTTTCCCTTCCCCCCCGTCCCACCCCAGTTCATGCATTCTGCCATACATGTCCTGTATCTTTCTCTCGGTCTTTTTTTTTTTTTTCAAGGACAAGCATGATGGTGGCTTTGTAACATCCTGTCTGTGTTGCCCACTTCAGACTTTGGTGAATGGTTCCTAAATGTGAACCCTTCATCCTACTGAGCACTGTCTCCATCTTGGGTGACTTTGGTGTCCCTAATGCCAGCTCATGCAACATGATTTCTGTCCTACCTGGGTCTTCTCAGCTTGCCACCGTTGTCCTCAGCTGCTTACACACACCCTTGACTGGAGTGTACGGTGACGCCATTTAGACTACCTTATGCTGCAAAGAAGGCTTTGAGGATCTGGTCAAGATAATGAGATGTAGATTAGCCTCAGCTTGGTTAGATTCTGGGCTTTGCAATTGGTGTTTGGTGTCTTTTTGCTTCAGTCCATTTCTCACCTCTGCTGGATTTCGCTTCTTTTCATGCAGGCTTCTCTCTTTCTGCATATGGGGTCCTATGCACTACCAGGGAAGATGGCCTTTATAACCTGTAAGCTGAGAAGTTCCTGTATTATAGCATCTGTGCAGGAAATCTTTGAGAAGAGAGAGAAGGTCATCTCTCCTTGTCATGTACACATCCTTGAACCCACTGCTTGAGCCAGGGAATGAACCCATGAGTCTGCGTCCCATTCCAGCTCTGCCTGAGTTCGGGTGAGGGTGAGGCTCTGGTGTTACTGGGTCATATGTAGAGAAAAAGCTCCCTAGAGACACTGTCACCCCCTCCCTCCCCGAGCATGCACAGTCAAGTCAGGGCCTTCTAATGTCCTAAGACTCTAGCTCTGAAAACTTTAAAACTTTAAAAATGAAACTTACTAACTGTATTTGTTAGTAGGGTTTATATTTCTATATGGCCATCAGGCTTGCTTTGATTGAAATCTTAAAATCTGTACAACCTCCCCCCCCCCCATAGCTTTACCTCTCACCCTTAAACAGCTGTTCTTTCCACCTGAGCTTTGCTTGACCTTCTCTTATCCCTCCTCTGCCTGCCAGTCTTCACCCCATCTGGAGCTAGCCTAGGAATTATGGTTTATTTCTTCAGTCATTCTCTTCCTGATGTCTTTAACTTCTTGTTTCTTCTTTGTTCTGTCCTCGACTTTGAATTAAAACCCCAGCTACTGATGTTTCTGCTTCTTTTCCTGCCGCACTGGACGAGGCTGGAGAAAATCACATAAAATCACAGTTAAGTGGCGTCACAAATTCACGGCCCTCGACCTCAGCGGAGCCCTCTGTGCTAACTGGTCATCCTGTGCTGCTTCCTGGCTGGATCTCACTGCCATTTTCCAAAACAACTACTGCAAATATTCTTTTCCTCATGGCTCTTCTCCCGTCTCTTCTTTCTTTACTAGCAGGGGATAATCTCCTCTCTGATTTCACTCAGAAAATGGAAGCCATTTTAGGAGACACCTTTGCTGTACCATCTTAATACCCCTTTGTGTGTGTCTACACATGTATGTCTCCCTTCTTCCTAGCTTAGCTTAACTTCCTTGCCTACCTGGGCACTTGTTCCTGGTAACATAGTTCTCTGAGTCTCTTTCAAAAGTCTCTGCCTTCACCTCTATTAATGGCTTATTTCTATCATATTTAAATATGTCCAAGGGTGGGTGTGGTGACATATGCCTTTAATTCTAGCCTTTGGGAGGTAGAGGCAGGCAGGTCTCTGAGATTGAGAACAGCCTGGTCTACATAGTGAGTTCCAGGCCAGCTGGGGCTACAGAGAGACCCTGTCTCAAATAACAATAACAACAACAACAACAACAACAACAACAGCAACAGCAGCAGCAGAAATGACAAAAAGTATGTTCAGCTCTCTCCTATCTTAAATATCTATTTCCCCCAGATCCCTGTCTTCCTTTCTCCTTTATGGCTGAGCCCTTGAAGGTATCACTTATCTTTTGCCGTTTTGGCCCTACCTCCCATCATGCTAGCACGACGCCTCTCACCCACCACCCCTCATTTTGCTTGGCAGATCTGTTACTTTTGAAATTTCTGCAGCATTTGCCACTATCAACCTTTTCCTTCCTGAAGCATTATCTTTCTTTGGCTTCTGTGATGTGATATTCAATTTGTTTTTATCTCTGTGTGCCTGAGTTAGGTCAGGTAAAGGTTATCAGAAACAAAAATAGGATGAGAGATTTGTGCAAGAGAAAGTGGGTGTAAGTGCAGGTGCCCTGGACACCTGGGAGCAAGGGACTATTCTAGAACTCATGCATGCAGGGCACAGGGTGATTCTCCGTGTGTCCCTAAACTGCCCCAAAGTTCCAAATGATTCAACACTTCCTAGTCTCTGGTCTTGCCGCTTCAGTGTCCACCACCATCTCTACTCCCCCCCCCCTTGGCTTCTGCTCTGGTGAACTGCCCCTTGATCATGTTTCTAGTGCACCCTGGCTTTTCTGTGTCTGTGGTTTCTGCTCCCACTTTCGGCTGCCCTTGCTTCTTCTCGTGTCTCTCCTGCCTGACACCCCAGTTGGGTAGTCTGTCACTTGTGAGTACAAGGTGCTCTTGAAGAACAGCAGCGTTTTCATACCACGCCCTTAGGAGACCGGTGACAAACCTGCAGATGGACTGTGCTGGCCCAGGCACCTGTTTCTGGTCCAGTTCATAGTGGTGACTGTCTACCGGATGTGAGTGTTCCCTGAGAGTTGGCGTTCTGTCTTCTTTTCCTGCACGCGATCATTCTTCAGTGCATTAGGCCCATGACTTCAGGCGAGCTGTCTCCTTGCGCCTTGTTCCTTCATCTGTAAAACAGATGTTCTACCTGCCAAAATACCTTGAAGTCCTATCCCCAAGTATCTGTGACTGTGATCTTATCTGGAGGTATGTTCTTTGTACATAATAAAGAAAAAAAGAGATGCCTATTATGGTGAGCACTAATCCGAAAGATCAATAATAACAAAAAAAGACAGATGTCTTTCTAAAAGGGGGAAATTTGGACACGTATATAATACTGTTTGGTTTCTGCTGCTATGATAAACACCCTGACCAAAAGCGACTTGGGGAGGAAAGGGTTTATTTAGCTTACACTTCCACATCACAATCCATCCTTGAAGGAAGTCAGGATAGGGACTCCGGCAAGAGTTTGAAGCAGAAAGTGTGGGGGGAT
This sequence comes from Rhizomys pruinosus, assembly GCA_009823505.1. Lineage (NCBI taxonomy): Eukaryota > Metazoa > Chordata > Mammalia > Rodentia > Spalacidae > Rhizomys > Rhizomys pruinosus. Next base: position 139,201 of record VZQC01007215.1, read on the forward strand.
GCAGCTTACTGGCTTGCTCCCCTGCCTCATTCAGCTACTTTTAAATATATGTATATCCCAGGCCCACCTGCCCAGGGACGGCACCGAATACAGTGGGCTGGGCCCTCCTGCGTTAATCAACAATCAAGAAAATGCCTCGCAGACATCACCGTGGGCCAGTCTGGCAGAGGAAACTCCTTACTTGAAGTTCCCTCTTTCCAGATGGCTCTAGCTTGTATCAAGTTAGCAAAAACTAATCAGTGCAGAGAGAGACATGCACACACAGGGAAAATGGCATGGAAAGATGGAAGTAGATGTTAGGGTGATAGGACTACAAGTCAAAGAAGCCAGGTTGTCAGCAAGCCACCTTCTAGGAAGGAAGCTTGGCACAGATTCTTCCTTACAGCCATCACAAAGAAGGACCCTGACCTCTGACTTCTCAGCTCTAGGACCCAAGACAATAAAACTGTTCATGAAGCATCTTAATTGGTGAACTTTTCTGTGACAGCCTTAGGAAACTAATAACACGACCTTACAAACTTGTTATAAAAAGTAAATAATGTAAAGCATTAAGAAAGTACTTCAGCTAGAGGGTACCTGTGGCATGTTGACCAATGTTCTTGTAGATCTCACTAACCAGTTCCATTGCTGTCTATGTAAAAATGATGTCAACCTTTATCTCTCTAGATCAGGTTGTGTGTAGAGGAGACACTTGGAGGAACTGAGCAGAAGAGGCTTGAGTCAAACTACAGGCTTCACTGGGTGGCCTGGGTCAGCTGATTAGCTTCTTTGAACCCTGTGAACTTCAGGGCTACAACAGGAACAACAAAAGCACTTTCCTCAGATTCATTGGGTGGATGCATGTGAGGTGTGTAGCTTAGATGTTGGCTGGCATACGCTCTCTCTCAGCAATGCTGATATATCCTCTAGGCTTGCCAAACTTAGCATATGCAACCTTGAATTTGTCACCTCAGCCTCCATCATATTCTCTCTCTTCCCTGACTATAACCCATAACCTCTTTTCTCCTTGGCTCCCCCTCAGAGAACTGGCATCTGCTCAGATGTCTAAGTCAGGATGTGGGGAAGGAGCGGAGACCCCTCTCTCAGTCCCTTGTCTGATAAGTCAACTTCCTGCTGTCCCTTTCATTTGCTCCTGTATCATCTTCCCATCTAAACACCATCATTTAAACAACAGTATCCCTGACCTAGCCTCCACCCGGGGCTTCCAGAACTTGAGATTGTCCTGATTTTTTCTCCACTGCAATCAGAATGTCTATTAAAAATCCCACAAATTACTGGAGAGATGGCTTAGTGGGTTAAAGTGCTTTGTGCACAAGCATGGGGATTTGAGGTCGGATCCTCAGTGTCTATATAAAACTGGTTGTGGTGGTGCACATCTATAATCTCAGAGCTCCCACAGTGGAGTGGGAGACGGAGACAGGAAGATCTTTGGAAACTCTTGGGTCAGCTGCCCTGGTGTAAGAAGCAGGCAGAAGTGAACAAGAGACCCTGTCTCAAACAAGTGGAAAGTGTGGACAGACACCTGAGGTTCTCCTCTGACCCTCACACATGTGCCATGTATGCCACATGCCTCCCCTCTTCTCCATAAACACATACATATATACACTAAAACAACAACAACAACAACAACAACAATAATAACAACAACAACAGTAGCAGCAGCAACAGCAGCAAATGGGCTGGAGAAGATGGCTCAGTCTGTAAAGTGCCTGCTGTGTAAGCATGAGGACCCAAGTTCAGGTCAGCACCACCTATGTAAAAAGCTGGTGGCCTGGCATGAGTCTGTAAGCCCTGTGCCTGTGGAGCAGAGACAGGTGGAGCTCATTGGTCATCAAGTCTAACCTGGCCATCAGTGAACTCCAGGTTCAGTGTCAGACCTTGTGTCAAGAAATGAAAGAAAACAAAAAACCAGCCAACAAAACCCAACCCAACCCAAACCAAAATAGGTGGAAAGTGACTGAAGAAGACATCAACCACTGGTCTCTACACACATGTACACATATCCACATGAACATGTACATATGACACACACACACACACACACACACAGGATCCTGTGACATCAGCTCTACCTTGCTCTCTGGGTAAAGTTAGCCTTGAGCCTGGAACATGGGGTCTGCTCCCTCCCCTTCTCCAGGAATGCTGTCTCTATATAAAGTAACATGTGCAGTTTCTCTCCTCCGGGGCTTTGCGACCACTGCCCTTGGAGGTTGTTTATCTTTCCTCACTTGAGTAATTCCTGCTTGTTTTTAAAATCATATTTTATTTATTCATTGACAATTCTGTTCATGTATATAGGTATATAATGACCATATTCACCCCAATCCCCTTTACTTTCTTACCTCTTTCTCATTCTCTTTGGAGCCCAGTACATCCCCTCACCCTCCTGCTTATTCTTAGGGACTGAGCTAGGATGTCATGCCCACTAAAGAATTTTCCCTGTTATCCTAATGTTGGGTTATATAGCCCACCTGTGGGTTTCCCAGCATTTTGTACATGACTCAACCAGCACACTTAGTATGTTACTTTTACTCTATTTTAACTCAATCTGACAGGACCTAGAATCCTCTAGGAAATGAACCTCTGGGCTGGGGTTCTGCACTGGATTAAAAGGAGGAAGTGATCTGAGCACCAGGGCTCTGTACATGCTAGGTAAAGCAGTCTATCAACTGAGCAACATCTTCAGCTCCAGCACTTATTTATAACAGCCCCTTATAGCAGAATCTTCTTCAATGGCTGAAGAAATGCTGAGACCCTAAGAAGTGAATTCCTTGGTAGCTGACTTGGAATCTAGGCTAGTTTTCTTGAAAGCATTATTAGCAGTCAGCCACACTGCCTCCTTCAGGCTGGTATGCCTAGTGTATCTAATCCATGCTAGGAATTCAATGAATGTTTATTGGATGTCTGATCAAATCAGACATTGCTCAGAGTTGAATATTCTGGTGGGTTGCATCTGCCTCTCTTTATACACTAGGACTTTCGACTCTTAACAGATTTAGGTGGGTTTTCAATGCAGAATGATTTGTATGAATGAAAACCCAGTGAGCAGATGATTCATTGTGAGCTACCTGGCAGAGGCATTTCAAACATTACCAACATGTTTTCATACATAATACTTTTTTCTATCTACACAATGATTCAGATAGGGCAAGCATTGTTATTTGTAGGAAATAGAAATGGGAAGGAGAAAGAGGAGAGAGAGAGGGAGGGAGAGAGAGAGAGAGAGAGAGAGAGAGAGAGAGAGAGAGAGAGAGAGAGAGGTAAAATGAAGCAGAGAGGAAGAGGAGGGAGGAGGAGGGGAGAAAGGAGGGGGGATGAATACCCAGAACAGGTCCCAAATCTACTAACTCTTGGTTCTGTGACATTTTCATTTCACCAAGCCACCCAGCCCCCATGATCTTGGATAACTTTATGGTTAGCTTTTGATTTAGTAGAATAGAAGAAGGTAGTATTTGAACATTTTTATTGACTTTTTGCAGAAGGTGGTTATTTTAAGTAAATCCTCTTAATGGATAGATGAAACCCACTGTTGTTGGAGAAATGGACAATAGGTACTAAAGGCCAGGCTGATTGATTCTCTCTGGCTCCACACTCATAGAGTTCTATTTGGGGGCCATACTCAGCTGGAGTGTAGCTAAGTGGAAAATGGATTTTGTTGTGCTGCCCCTCTGAAAATAATTTACATATCTCAAACACCCCTTGATGGTTAACACTGATTGTCAACCTGACAGGACCTAGAATACCCCAGGAAACAAACCTCTGAGCTGGGTTTCTGAGCTGGATTAAAAGGGAAACTGATCTGAGGACAGCATTCATCTCTCTCTGCTTCTTGACTATGGATGCAAGGTGAGCAACTGCCCTGTGCTTCTCCCACAACCTCCCACCACGATGGACTGTACCCTGAAACTGTGAACCAAAATAAACCTTTCCTTCCTTAAGTTGCTTCTTTAGGGCATTTTGTCACAGCAGCAAGGAAAGTAACTAATATACATAGCTTTCCTACGTCCCTAGAATGCCGGGCTGAATGTCTTCTCCAGGTGTTTAGAGAACAGTGAGAACATGATGAGGAGTGAAGCTCCCCTAGGTTTCAGAGAATGCTGTGACACTCCCAGGCCATCTTTCCTCTACCCTCAGACTGAAGCACCTATTCAGTTTTTGATCCTACATTTTAACCAAGGGCCCCGAGGCATGGTAGAAATGTGTTATACCTGTGAATTACATCTCAATTCTGAATCGCTGGTTCTGGGGCTGCCCAGATCTGCTGGCTCCTGACCACTCACATCTAAGTTCCTTCCAAGGACTTGCCCTTAGCAGAAGGAAGTTAGCTCACCCTCAGACACAGATCCTTCATAAGGGCAGCGGTGACTGGTTGATGTAGGATTGATTACACAGACCTGGCTCTTGTTTCTTGTTGCAGGGTACTCTGAAGGGTCTTCTAAACTTCATACCCTTCTTCCTCATAAGATAGTGTGATGGTTAGCTTTACTCAGCCTAGAATCAGTTGGAAAGAGAGTCTTAACTGAGGAACTGTCCAGAACAGATCATCCTGTGGTCATGTCTGTAGGGGATTATCTTGATTGTTATTAGATGTGGAAAAATACAGGCCACTGAGTGGCACCAGTTCCTAGGCAGGGGATTTTGAATTGTATAAGAGAGGAGGAAGCATGCTTGCATACATTATATCTGTGCTCTTGACTACAGTTATAATGTGACTAGATGCTTTGAGCTCCTTCCACTGTGACTACCCCAAAGCAATGGATGTAATCAGAAGTATAAGTCAAAGTATAAGTCGTTTTCCCCCTAAATTGCTTGTGATCAGGATATTTTATCGCAGCAGCAGAAGTGAGACAAGGACAGATGGAACATCTGCAGGCATACTGCAGTGCCGCTGCTCCCTCGCCAGCCCTGTTCCTACTTTCTCACAAGTGTGGTTCCTCTGGATGCAATTTGACCAGCCTTTTGCCACCAACTCTTCATCTCGTGATCTTTCTAGGAAACTTGACCCAAGATAGAGTCATCCATTCTTTTTGAAGCTAGTCATGAAGATACTAAAGTCACCTTGTTATCATCTGTCACATAGTTTTATCAGTCAGCCAGCAGCTATTCATTGGCACTTTACACTACAGTGCCCACCCAAATAGCAAAACCAAAACATCTAGGACAAATTACTTGATTTTTTGCTTCTTTTCTTAATTCTCCATGGGGACTCATCACTAAGTTCCAATCTAAGATTGAGAACAAGCGAAGGGTTTTATTTTAGTTTCTGTTAGTTGTAACAGTTCATGGTATAGCACAGATGCTATTTACAGCAGCATAAACAAGAAGGGGTCTGTCAGGGAACTGAGCCACTTATGGAACCCTCTGAGGACTGAAAAAAGAAGGGCTTTTGAACTTGCCATGGAAATTCCTAGAATACAGCACAGAGAGTGATCCAGAATCACATGCTACCATGGCCTGCCTCCTCCACTTCCAACTTCTTCCATCTTGTGACTTCCAGTTATTTGCACCAGGAAATACATGGCATGTACCCCGCCTTTTAGTGCCTGCAGATCTCGTGGCCACATGATATATGTTTGCTAATGATGCCACAGAAAACCAAGTGCATCCACCACATGCCTGACAACACATGCTGTGAAGTAGCGGTGTGACCACGGCTGTAGTCCAGATCTCACTTGGGCATCTGAATGGCTAGACTCAAATAGCATCTGGTGTTTTCCTAAAGGATTCCAGGAAACAGTATTCTGCTTGCCAGTGTTAGAGCTAGGCATGTTAGAAGGTTATTTCTCAAACTTAATCACATGCTTCTCTATAAAGTTCATTTTACTCAGACATACAGCCACACTATGTCTGCCGAAACAAAATAGCCACAAGAAACTATGACGCGCCCTGCTGATTTCTGTTCTAGCTGGTGCTGTGCAATGTTGTGGTACTCTATGTGATTCTGTTTCATTAAGAAAGGTGATTTTTATCCATTAAATTGATTTTATCACCAGCTAATGGATGGCAACTGGCAGTTTAGGAAAACTCTTCATGGTAAGAGGAGAGAAGGGATGTTGGGTGGTAATCATAACACTCTTCCCATTCTAGGCTGCTCCTCCCACTGTTCCTGAATTAACAGAGAGGATTCAAGGCTGTTTACAGAAGGAACACAGGAGTACATGTTGTGCATATATGAGAAGCAGGAGGGTGGGTGGCTCATCTTTGAAGCAGCCTTTCCACTTGCAAACACAATTATTGTTAGCTTTGTGCTGCAGGGAACCTACTGGCCTGGAGGAAAAGGCCATCTGTGCTCACAATTTTTTAGTAGAAGCTGGATCAAGCTTACATGGTGGTCTTGATACTAAATGTATTGTGGGTCAGCTGCTGTATTCCTAAAAATTGTTCCTGGCTTTCATCTAATTCCTGACTTTGCATATTGATATAGAATCCAAGGATTAATCCTCAGAGCATGGTGTTATGTGTGGAATGGGAAATGCCTGGTTGGCTTCCCTGCCTCTGGTTTGGAGGTAATGGTTAATTTCACAGTTAATATTTGCAAAGAATTCAATCCTTTAATATGGAGCTCTTCAATCAAAGCTTAGATTTGCTAATAATAAAGGCTTTCAATAAGATCATTTTTTCCTAATGTAGTGTGGCTTGAAAACAATTTGTTTTGAAAAAGAACATCTATCAAAGAGGCAGAATAAATATTTAACAAATGACTATTCTATGCCAAATGGCACTTCCGTATACACCGACTCAGATGATACAATAATTTTTAAAGGAGAAATGATGATTTCTCATTTTTAGAAATGAGGAAAAAAGGGTTAAAATGGTTAAAAGGGATTCACCCAAGGTCATTAAAGTAGAAAATGATAAAATGTGGAATTCGTGCCCATTTCTACATGACTTGGAGCTCATGTCTTGTGAATAACCAAGCCCTCAAAATAGTTTTGATTAACAAGAATACAATTTTTATTTTCTGAAAAAGACATTCTAACGGATACTTAAACTATTCCTTAATCTGCTTCTTAAGCCATATTTTGCACTTTGTGAGATCTTGGTATCTTACATGCAATAGAGAAATGCAAAGATAATTTTCAGGTATTATTTTAGTCTGATGTTTTTCATGGTTTTCTTTCACTTGTGACCATGTTTAAAGGGATTAGAGGAATTTGCATGTTATGGGATGGAATACCAGTCTCTAATGAAGAAGACTCAAATGCTAATGCTCTAAACTCCAATGTGGTGGTGTTTGTTGGTGGAGTCTTTGGGAGGTCATTAGTTTCAGATTAGGCCTTGAGAGGAGAGCTCCCTAGAATGGGATTAGTGTCCTTGTAAGAAGAAGCAACTGGGGCTTTTCTGCCTACCCTGTGAAAATGCAGTGAGATGGTCTGATGTGAACTCCAGGAGTCCTTGCCAGAACCAGACCATGCTGATACTCTAATTGCAGACTTGCAGCCCCCCAAACAGTGTGAAATAAATTGGTGTTTAGGCCACCTGCTCTGTGCTATCTCCATGCTGTCATGGCCATCTGAGGTGACTAAAGAAGTAACTAACATGAGCAGTCCCTCAAGCATTGCCAGTCTGCCCTGTACCACAATGGTTGTCATATATGTGATATTTTGGTCCTGTGTAGTTGTTGCAATGTGAAGAATGCTGTGCTTGTACAGTATGTGAAACATTCTACAGAATATTTACGCCTCTCTTAACTCAATATTTATTTTTGCGTTTTTCTTCTTCTGGCAAAAATTCAAAACACGAATCAACATAGTAGAGTATAAAGAGTCCCAGTCAATGAGATTCTTCACCCATGCAATTTGGTCTTATTGCCCTCAGTATGGGGACTGAGCTCACATAAGCATCCCTGATCTGTAATTTATGACCTTGGAGGACATCGCTACATACTTTTGAGACTCAAGCTTTTTAGTCCAGGCTAAGCAGCTTATTTAGAAATTGTCCATGTATTCTTACTTATGTATAAGTTAATATACGGCCACCAAGTCCACAGGTGGTGGCACTGATGTTATCAAGAAATAATAGAATAGAAAGAAAAGAAATGATAGAATCCTGTGCTTCTCTGAGAGGAAGGGATGGATTGTAAGGAAAGGGCAGAGCTTCCAGAGAAATTCTGAAAACCACTAAATCACAAGAGTTACTATTTATTTATTTATATGCCAGAGACTGCATTGAGCACTTTGTAAGCTTTGTCTAAATTAAATTTCCCTTAAACTATTGGGCAGTTGGCAGACATTTTGAGCAGCCTTGTTTTAAAGCCAAAGAAAGAATCTAAGATGGGAAAAGTGAGTGGCGCCAGATCCCACGCGGGGTGGTCTCCCCGGCAGGCTTCTGCTTTTGTGCAATTGCACCTTGGCTTTGAAGAGGGTCCCTGTTAAGGGTGTGTATTTGTGTGTGGTGTGCCTGGTCAGTGCCTGGCTCTGTCCTGTACGAGGGTGGTTATTGAATCTGTGAATAGGTATTAGTCAGTGGAAGAAGAAAGGAGAAGAAAGCTAAATACCTGACAGAGTTTTGCACCTCTCTGAGCCTTTTCTGTGTCTCTGGTTTATGGATCAGGCCGATTACCTTCAACTGGATGTTAAAAGGTAACTTTGGAAGCCAAACCGTTTCCACGGGATGTTGGTCAGACTTTTCATTACAGTGACAAAACACCCAAGAAAACCATCTTAGAGCAGTAATCAGGTATTTTAGCTCAGGGTTTCCACTCATCATCAGCTGGATCCATTGTTTCTGGGTCATGGAGGGCAATCCTAGAAGGACTTGGAGATAGAATTGTTCACTTCATAGTGGGTAGGAAGTGGAGCTTGACAACAGGCTTTGGTTAGGAAAGGAAACCCTTCAAAGGTATGCTCCAGTGGCACACTTCCTTTAACCAGGCCCCACCTTCCACGGCTCTACCACATCCCAGTAGTCTATTCCAATTTTGACTGTATCAGTGGATTAATCCATTGATGAAGTCAGAGGCCCCAAGATATAATTACGTCCCCAAAGCTCACCTCTGAAAATTCCCTTTTTTTTTTTTCTTTTTTTTTTTGAGACAGGGTCTCCCTGTAGCCCCAGCTGGCCGGCAACTCGCTATGTAGATCAGGCTGGCCTTGAATTCAGAGACCCACCTGCCTCTGCCTCCTGAGTGCTGGAATTAAAGGTCTGTGCCACCATATCTGTACTAAAAAGTACTTTTATTTGGGCCCTTCAGTATGTAAGACTTTTGGGAGCATAACTGATATCCAAACCATAACAAATACATTTTGTGCCATTTTGCTTGTGAGTCTGATAGCGTGGGCATTCAGAGAGTAGACTTTATAACTGTACTCAGGACTTTAATGTGAGGACACCTGTTATTACTTGTTTACATTTCTGTTTGCGGGTTCTCTCATCTTAAAAAAAATGAGGCTAGAAAAAGTATTTATTGTGATCAAAAGTTTTATTTTGGCCTACAGTGTGAGAGTATAGTCCATCACAGTTGGAAAGGCAAGGGGCAGAAACAAGAAGCTGACAGTCACTGAAGCAGAGAGCAGTGAATACTGCTGCTCCAATCGCTTCCTCCTTTTATTCACTCTGGGAGCACAGCCCATGGGATGGTGCCACCCACACTCAGGATGAATCCTCATTTAAACCTTTCTGGAAACACCCTCAGAGACACACCCAAGGTCTTTTTCTATGGTGATTCTAAATACAGTCAAATTGACAATCCAGATTGGATGCTAAGTGAGATAACAGATGTGTTTTGGTTAGTGCCTGGTACATTGTCATTGTCAAAGAATTATTATATTATTAGATATTATTGTTTAAAGATTTATTTAGTTTTGTTATATGTGTATTAGTGTTTTGCCTGCATGCAGGTAAGTACACCTGTATCGTGCAATGCTGGCAATACCTGAAGAAGGCATTGTTTTCCCTGGAACTGGAGTTATTGATGGTTGTTAGCTACCATGTAGGTGCTGGGAACTGAATCTGGTCTCTCTGCAAGAGCAGCTAATGCTCTTAAACCACGGAACCATCTCTCCAGCCCCAAGTGTTATTATTATTAGGGCATCAAGATGCCCAATCATCATGGTTTGTATCTAATGTTTTGGTTACTGGGCCAAATCACTGTATACTGATTTTTCTTCCCTCTAGAGTGGACAATTAGGTGGGTAACTGTATGGATTTTTTTGGAGATGTTAAATGTCTATTTACCTTAGATAGAGTGCTGATGACAGATCAAAGAAAGGATTCCATCCAAGTCTAGCTTAGTGGACTAGTGTGTTTATTGAGGTTAGTTAAAGGAGTGTGCATGAGGAGTTATTTACAGGCACATGGACAACTTCAGGCAGCTGCATCACAGACAGCCCACCCCAGCTTGAGTGAAGATTGATAAGAGTTGCATCTCTTGAGCTCTCTAGGTGACTGCATCCCCTCTGCCTGCCAGAGAGTCTCTGTTTCTTAACCATTGTTACTGCTTATATAACCTTGGGATGGGGCCTTCTGAATCCTTTAAGTTTCAGGACCTTCCTGAGACTTATAGTTTGCTTATTTCCTGAGCCTAGTAAGTTTCCTTTACTTCTTGAGTCCTAACGAGCTTACCTCCAGGAGGGATGTTTCAGGTGGGAGGAAATAGCTATACACACAGTGGTCCTCAAAGATTTCCTGGTTTTGATACTTTGCATAATCCTTTTCCAGCTTACACTAACTTTTAGTCACATGACTTGCTCTGGCCAATGGGATGCTGGCAAGTGTGCTATAAGCAGATGTTTCATCATTATTTGCACCCTGGATCTTCCCTCTTTGAACTCTGATGTTACAGAAGAAAAGCAAACTAAGCTAGCATTTTTGGAGAGGCACCCTAAGATCACTTGTACAATGAGGTCCAGATATGTCCTTGTTACAGTTGAACTCAATCTGAAGTTCCTTTTCTAGCCAAATGCAATTACAAAGGACATTCTGGTTATGACCAGACTGCCAAGTAATCCCATAGGCTGATGAAAAGTAGTAAGTTGTAGTGTTAGCCACTGATTATGGGGAGCAGTTTGCTGGGTAGCAACTAAGCCTGCATTCCTCATAATGTCTTTCCAATATGGCAGAGCCTCACCTTGCACCAGAATTATGGTACTAAAATGCAAGTACTGCTGCTTTCCTCCCCATGGCAAATGGACAGCTGAAGGGTAGGAGTGAGCTGATGAACTTTCAAAGAGCTTAAAGTATTCTTTGTGGCCAAGAAATCCATCAGAAGGCAACTGGGGCATTTCCAGAAGTCCTGCCTGATGAGAAAGCCAGCACTGTGGCTGCTGGCCCATGGAAAAATGAAGAAACCACAGGCACGCCAACTGTCTTGCCACAATAATCACAGCCCCCATTGCCAGTTGCCAGCAAAACTAGTGTTTACAACAGAAAAATAGGGCAATTTATATTTTCAGAAACAAATGTTTTATTTGGAAAATGTCAGCATCAGTTGCATCTTAATGGTGTTTTTCATAGACATGTGGTTAGTAAGAAAAGCAGGGTAGGAATCTGGGTTATTTCAAGAGAACTCTAAGAAGTTGGCTAAGCGGTTCTGTACAATATTGTGTTTGACAGGATGTGGACCTTCTGCTTTGCGGCTGCTGAAAACGTGATACGTAACATGTGACACAGTCTTGTCATGTGGACAGCATGGTGACCTCCAACTCAGATTCTCTTTCCTGAATGCCTCTTTGTATTAGGATGGGGTTTGGATATTGGAAAGCATTAAACATTTTTATGGGAAAATACATGTAATCCCTGATTGGGAGGATCAGAACATAAAATGAAAATCCGTTTTTTTTTTTAAGAAATAGATTTTAAGAAATACACTTTTAGGAGGAGGTAATTATAGGTTCACTTGAAAAAAAAATCAAGTGAAAGGTACAGGAATACCTCAACTACTCTGTACTGTTATTTGTCTTGTTACTGTGACAAAATACCTGACAGAAGCAACTTCAGAGAGGAAGAGTTTGTTTTGGCCATACTTTTAGTTCATCATAACAGAAAAGGTGTGGTGGAATTCATGGCAAGGGAGTGTGCCCCAGGGACTCCTCACATCCTGCTGGGTCAGGAAACAGAGATGGAACAGGAAGCAGGGCCTGGCCACCACCTTCAAATGCCTTCCCTGGGCTAAGGAAGTGGCTCAGGGTAGAAAGACTCCTACCACCAAGCCCAATGATCTGAGTTTGATCCCTTGGACCCACATGGGGGAATGATAGAACCAATTCCCATGAGTTGTCCTCTGCCACATGTGTGCCAGGGTATGTGCACTCACACGTGCATTAAATAAGTAAATAGATAAATAATAAATAAATGTAATAAAAAGGGCCCCAGAGGGAGCTCACAGAGTGGGAGAATATCTTTACCAGCTCTACATCGGACAGGGCATTATGTCCAGAATGTACAAAGAACTCAAAAAACAAAGAATCAAGAAAACAAATGACCCAATTAATAAATGGAATTGGAACAGAGAGCTCTCAAAAGAAGAAATAAAAATGGCTTAAGAAACACCTTAGAAGTATTCAACATCCTTAGTAATTAGAGAAATGAAAATCAAAACTGTTTTAAGATTTCGTCTTAACTCAGTCAGATTGGCCAAGATCAAGAGAAATGACACCAAATACTGGTGTAGATGCAGGAAAAAGAGAATCATTCACTGCCGGTGGGATTGCAAACCTGCGCAAGCACTGTGGAAATTAGTGTGGTGAACTCTTAAAAAACGAAAAATAAGTCTACCATATAATCTTGTTATACCATTCCTTAGCATATACCCAAAGGATTCATCCTATTGCAGAGATACCTGCATAGTCATGATTGTTGCTGCTCTTTTCACAATAGCTATCAACGGAAACAACTTAAATGTCTCTAACTGATGAATGGCTGTTAATGTGGTATATTTACACTATGGAGTTCTATTCTGTGGTTAAAAAAGATGAATCATGAAATTTGCAGGTAATGGATGGAACTAGAGGTTGTTATACTAAGTGAAATATCAACAGACTCAGAAAAGAAAGTGACAGTGCTCCCTCTCATTTGTGGTTGTAGTTCAAACTCCTTAGACGTGAGTATGTATCCTATTGCAACCATAGGAACCAGGAAAATGGAAATGAACCATAGAGGTAAAGGGAAAGAAAAAGCCTGAGAGAGGGGGATAGTATGAAATAGATGCTACCAAGGGGAATGGGGAAGGGGGGATAACAAGGGGAGGAAGGAGAGTTGTACATGGGGAGAGAGGGGAAGGTAAATAATCCTGACAGTTGTATCTGTCCAATTCATAGGATGAGACATGGTAGACCCTCAAAAAGTGTTTCTTTAATAAATACATTTATTTATCTCTTGTGATCTTCAGAAGACTAGTTCTAGAAATACTCATAGGTAGAAAACCTGGATTCTCAAGTCCTCTATATAAAATGGTGTAGTATTTGTACATAACATTTACACTTCATTCCATACATGCTAAATCATGTCTAGCCTACTTATGATACATAACACAATGTAAACACTATGTAAATAATTGTTAAACTGCACTATTTAGGGAGCAATACCAAGACAAAATAGTCAGTACAAAAACAATTTCTTTCGAATGTGCTGGGTGTCAAACCTAGGGTATATCATGGAATTACATGTATAGCCCTTCCTTGTTCTTGTGAGATAGGTTCTTATCATGTAGCCCAGGCTGGCTTAAAAATTTATATGTAGTACAGGCTGCCCTTGAACTTGTGCCTCTTGTCCCTTCACCTCCTGAGTACTAGGACTACAAGTTTTTTCTTTCTTTTTTTTCTTTTCTCCATTTTTTAATTGATTTTTTTGTATTTCATACATCATTTTTTAATTCGGTTCAGGCATATTCCCTCTTTCCCTTCCCCCCACCCCTCCCCACCCCACCCCAGACCATACATTCTGCCATAACTGTCCTGCATCTCTCTCTCAGTTTTTTTTTTATGCTTAGGAATTCATATCTTCCTCCATTAATTTTATATTACTCTAAAATACAGATACATATTCTTCACCCATATACAGTAATTACAGAGTCTGAGAATAATTGGTGGGCAGATTCTAGAGCCCATTGAGAGATTCACATTATAACAACATAGTTGCCTTCAGATAAACAGAAATAGAACAATATTGTCACTCAGCTTGCCTTTCATCTGGGGGACTTGGTGTTAGCATCCACGAATGAGGGAAACCATTCTCCGTTTGTCTTTCTGGGACTGTGTTACTTCACTCAGCATAATGGCTTCGAGCTCCATCCATTTATCTGCAATGTTCATAATGCCATCTTTCTTTACTGCTGAATAGTACTCCATTGTGTAGATGTACCACGTTTTTGTCATCCACTGGTCTGTTGAGGGGCATTTGGGTTGGTTCCCGCTCTTTGCTACTGTGAAGAGAGCTGCAATAAACATGGATGTGCATGTATCTTTGCAGTAGGATGAGTCTTTGGGGTATATACCCAGGAGTGGTATGACTGGGTCAGGTGGTAGGCTCATTCTGAGTCTTTTAAGGGTTCTCCACACTGCTTTCCATAGTGGTTGTACAAGTATACATTCCCACCAGCAGTGGATGAGTGTTCCCTTTTACCCACAACCTCTCCAACATCTGTTGTCTTTTGTTTTCTTGATCTTAGCTAGTGGTATTGAGGTGAGATAATATCTGAGAGTGCTTTTAATTTGCATTTCCTTAATTATTAATGATGTTGAACACTTTTAAAGATGTTTCTCAGCCATCTTTACTTCCTTACTGGTGAAGTCCCTGTTCAGCTCTTTACTCCATCTTTTGAGTAGGTCATTTGTCTTCTTACTTCTTTGTTTTTTGAGTAGTTTATATATTCCTGATGTCATTGCTCTGTTAGATGTATCACTGGTAAAGATTTCCTCCCACTCTGTGGGTTTTCTCTTCACCTCCTTGATTGTTTCTTTCACTGTACAGAAGCTTTTGAGTTTTATGAGGTCCCATTTGTCAATTGTTGTTCCTGTGTAGCTGCTGTCTGATTTAGAAAGTCTTTTCCTATGCCTATGTCTTGTAGGTTGTTGCCAAAGTTTTCTTCTATCACCTTCAGGGGTTCAGGTTTCAGGCTGAGATCTTTGATCCACTTGGAGTTTATTTTTGTACAGGGTGAAGAGGTAGGGGCTTAATTTTGTTCTTCTACAAATGATGATCCAATTTTGCCAGCACCATTTGCTGAAGATGCTATCCTTCCTCCACTGAGGGGATTTTGCCCCTTTGTCAAATATGAGGTGGCTGAAATTGTATGAGCTCGAGTTTGGGTCAATTTTGTTCCATTGGTCAACAGGTCTGTTTCTGTGCCAGTATCAGGCTGTCTTTATGACTATGGCCTTGTAATATAGTTTGAAGTCTGGTAGGGTAATCCCCTTTGTATTGCATTTTCCACTCAGGGTTGCTTTAGCTATTTGGGGTCTTTTGATTTTCCATAGGAATTTAAGGATTTTTTTCCCAAGTCTGTGAAGAAGCTCATAGGGATTTTGATTGGGATTGCATTGAATCTGTATATCAATTTGGGTAAAATGGATATTTTTACTATGTTAATTTTCCCAGTCCATGAGCATGGGAGGTCTTTCCATCTTTTGATGTCATTTTCAATCTCCTTATTCAGGGGTTTAAAATTTTTGTTGTAGAGGTCTTTGGTATCATTGTTTAGGTTTGTTCCCAGGTATCTTATTATATTTGAGGCTATTGTGAGTGGGAAGGTCTTCTTATATTCCTTCTCCACTTGTTTATTTTTGGTGTAAAGAAAGGCTACTGATTTTTCTAGGTTGATTTTGTAGCCCGACACTTTACTAAAACTCTTAATCGTTTCTAGAAGTTTTCTGGTGGAGTTTGTAGCATCCCTTAGGTAAACTATCATATCATCTGCAAAAAGGGATAACTTAACTTCTTCTTTTCTGATTAATACTCCTTTAATTTCCTTCTCTTGTCTTACTGCCCTAGCAAGTGTTTTGAACACTATGCTGGAGAGGAGTGGCGATAGAGGGCAGCCTTGCTGGGTTCCCACCTTAAAGGGAAATGGTTCCAATATTTCTCCATTTAGGATGATGTTGGCTGTAGGTTTGCTATATATGGCTTTGATCATGTCGAGGAATGTTCCTTTCAGTCCTATTCCCTCTAGGACTTTAAACATGAAGGGATGTTGAATTTTGTCAAAGGCTTTTTCTGCATCAATTGAGATGATTGTATAGTTTTTGTCTTTCAGTCCATTTATGTGTTTTATGATATTTATTGATTTGCATATGTTGAACCATCCCTGTATCTCTGGTATGAATCCAACTTGATCATGATGGATGATCTTTTTGATGTGGGTCTGTATGCAATTTGCAAGTATTTGGTTGAGAATTTTTGCATCTATGTTTGTTAGTGAGATGGGTCTATAGCTTTCTTTTTTGCTTGCATCTTTGCCTGGTTTTGGTATTAGAGTGATGCTGGCATCATAGAAGGAGTTTGGTTGAATTTCCTCTGTTTGTGGTCCTTTTAAACAGTCTGGGTAGCAATGGTTGTAGGACATCTTTAAATGTTTTATAGAATTCTGCTGTGAAGCCATATGGACCAGGGCTTTTTTTATTTGGGAGATTTTTAATTACATCTTCAATTTCCTCACATATTATGGGTCTGTTTAAATTGTCAATCTCTTCTTGGTTAAGCTTTGGTGAATCCCAGGATTTCAGATATTCATCCATTTCTCTTAGGTTTTCAAATTTAGTGGAGTATAGATTTTTGAAGTATTCCCGTATGATTGGATCTTTTCTTTGTCTGTTGTGATATTTCCCATTTCATCATAAATACTATTGATTTGGAGTTTCTCTCTCTTTCTTTTTGGTTAATTGAGCTAGAAGTCTGTTTATTTTGTTTATTTTTTCAAAGAACCAGCTTTTGGTTTCGTTGATTTTATGTATTGTTTTCCTTGTTTCTATTTTATTGATTTCTGCTCTGATTTTTGTTATTTCTTCCTTTCTGTTGGGTTTGGGGTTCATTTGTTGTTGTCTCTCAAGTGTTTTTGGGTGCAGTGTTAGATCATTTACTTGTTCCCTTTCTGTTTTTTTGATGTGGGCACTTAAGGCTATAAATTTCCCTCTCAAGACTGCTTTTAAAGTATCCCACAGGGTTGGTTGTGTTGTATTGTCTTTTTCATTCAGTTCCATGAATACTTTTATTTCATTCTTTATTTCTTCCCTGTCCCATTCATTGTTCAGGATTGTGTTGTTTAGTCTCTATGTGTTCTTGTAGCTAGTTGGGCTTATTTTGTTGTTTATATTGAGCTTTATTGCACTGTGGTCTGATAGAATGCAAGGGCCAATTTCTATCCTTTTGTATTTGTTGAGGTTCCTTTTGTACCCTAGGATGTGGTCGATTTTGGAGAATGTTCTGCAAGGTGCTGAGTAGAAAGTATATTCTCTGGTATTTGGGTGGAATATTCTGTAGATGTCTGTGAGGTCCATTTGGTGTATTGTACTGTTCAGTTCTGATGTCTCTCTGTTTATATTTTGTCCTGTTGATCTGTCCAAGGGGCTCAGTGGGGTGTTGAAGTCTCCCACTATTAGTGTGTTAGGATTAATCTGTGTCTTGAGGTCCTGCAGAGTAGTATTTTTAAAGTTAGGTGCACCAGAGTTTGGTGCATAGACATTTAGGATTGTGAAATCTTCATGGTTCAGTGTTCCTTTGACAAGGATGTAATGGCCTTCTTTGTCTCTTCTGATTAATTTTCCTTTGAGATCTATTTTATCTGATATTGGAATAGCCACTCCAGCTTGTTTCTTAGTAACATTTGGTTGGAATATTTTTTTTCCATCCTTTCACTCTAAGGTGGTGTCTGTCCTTGAGGGTGAGATGGGTTTCTTGTAGACAGCATATGGAAGTGTTCAGTTTCCTAATCCATTCTCCCAGTCTATGCCTTTTGATTGGGGAGTTTAGACCATTGGTATTTTATGTTATTATTGAGAAATGTGTGTTTCTTCCTTTTACCTTATTTTTTGTTTGCATTCTTGGTCTAGGTTTATATTTACTCTGTTATGATTTTGTTGCTTTCTCTAATTGCTTAGGGATAGTTGCTTCTTTCCTCTGTTCTTTGGATTGCTTCAAGTATTTTCTGAAGTATTGGTTTCTTAGACATTTATTCTTTCATCTTGTTTATGTTGTGAAAGATTTTTCTTTCTCCTTCACCTATAATTGACATTTTTGCTGGAATTGTAGTCTGGGTTGGCATCTAAAGTCATTTAGCACAGGGAATACTTTGGTCCATGTTCTTTTAGCTTTCATTGTTTGGGCTGAGAAATCAGCTGTGATTCTGATGTGTTTCCCCTTATATGTAACTTGTTTTTCTCTTGTGGCTTTCAGTATTTTATCTTTGTTTTGAGCATCTAGTGTTTTAACAATTATGTGGCATGGGGAGTTTCTTTTCTGGTCCTGTCTGTTGTTCTACATGCTTCTTATATTTGTATGGGATTGTCTTTTTTCAGTTTGGGGAAATTTTCTTCTATTATCCTGTTGAAGATCTGGTCAATAGTGTTGTCTTGGGACTCCTCTCCCTCTTCTATCCCTATGATGCAGAAGTTTGGTCTTTTCATAGTGTCCCACATTTCCTGGTTGTTCCACTCTTGTGCTTTTTAAATTTTTTCATAATCTTTACTTGAGCTTTCTAGTTGCTCCATATTATCCTGCAGGTCTGATATTCTTTTCTTTCTGCTTCTTCCATTCTGCTTCTGAGGCTTTTCCCCCATCCTTTCCTGGAGGTTGTATGAATGTTCAATAACCTTTATCATTTCATCCCGTGATTTCTCTAGATTTTCCACTTACCTCTGGAGCCTTTCTTTTTCATCTTGTAGCTCCTTGGTTCATTGGTTGTTTTCTTTTTTCATTTCGGCCTGGGATCTTTTCACTGTTTTGACTTCCTTCCAGAGTTTGTGATTTTCTCCTTCTAGGTCCTTCTTGAGTTTTTCAATCTCTCCCCATAGTTATTTCCACCACTTGTCATTATCTCCCTCTTGGTCCTTCCTGAGTTTTTCATTCTCTTCCCTTAGTTCTCTGATTTCTTTGGATGTGTCTACAGTTGTTCTTCTAAGGTTGGTGTTTTGGCTTCTTTCCTTGGACATCTCATTGTAGGGATCTTCTGTAGGGTTGGTAGAGTTCAGTGTGGAATTATTATGAGATTTTCCCATGTTGTTTTTTCTTTGTGTCTTTGGCATATGGACTTGTCTGTTTATTTGTTTCTTTGACTTCTGGGACCTCAACGGTGGCTGCACTGACTATAATACCAATGCTCCACTTGTTAGGTCCTCTGCACTAGAGCTCTACCAGGATGATGATGATGATGATGATGATGATGATGTGTGTGTGTGTGTGTGTGTGTGTGTGTAGCGTTGGGTTGGGTTACTACTTTGGCCTGCACGTTGCTAGGCCCTCAAGGGTCAAGGCAGATTTGCCTTGCTTCACTGGAACCTCACTGACTCCGGGCTGGTGTCTGGAGTCCGAGCTGGGAGTTCTGGGGTGGATGGCGTGTCCCCCACGGACAAGGTGAGTCTGCCTTGTTTCACTAGAATCTCACTGGGGACTACAAGTTTCATTATCATGTCTGACTTCAAAGTGCAATTGTTTGAGTATATTCTGTGTTTATTTGAGTGTGTAGATGTAGGATCTGTTGACATAGAGGACTGAACATGTTTGAATTCCTACTGATTTCAAAATATTCTAACATTTCCGTGAGATAGGATCTGGCAGAAAAAATTCTGAAATGCTATTTTTTTAAAATTGTTTTTGGTCGGGGCTGGAGAGATGTCCTAGCGGTTAAGAGCACCGACTGCTCTTACAGAGGACCCAGGTTCGATCCCCAGCACCCACATGGCAGCCGAGAGCCGTCTGAAACTCCAATTCCAGGAGAACTCCAGCTCCAGGGGAATCCGAGACCCTCTTCTGACCTCCGCGGCATTGCACGACATGGGTGCACAGACTTGCATGCAGGCAGTACATTCATACACATACAGAAATAAATAAAATTAACAAAAAAAGAGTATTTTTTTTTTTTTAAATTGCTTTTGGTCTTTTTTCTCCATGTAGATCCAGCTGTCCTGGAACTCACTATGTAGACAAGTCTGGCCTTGAACTCATAGAGATCTGCCTGCTTCTGCCTCTGGAGTGCTGGGATTAAAGATGTGGGCCACCATGTTCAGCAGCACCTACAGTCCTCGGCTCTACCAACTGAGCTATTGAAGGAAGATTGAAGTGTTACTTGATAACAGCTTCTTACACTCACATTTGGGGGTTCTATGAGTTTTGAATAGGAACAAAAGAAATGCCTATCTCATGAGGTAGTCGTAGTCCTGAGGATGAAGTGAGAAAATGGGTACAAATTGCCTGGGAGAAGTTCAATCAGTGTTTTCTCTGTGATCTGAACAGAATGAACATGACCCATAAGTAATAAAACTGTTTGCAGAAGTCAGCACCAGATATCCCAGGAGGAGAACCAGAATGAAGTTAGAAGTAGCCAATGGAGGTGGATAGAAGGACAGCCAGGCTGCACACACTCCATGCCAGTTGTCCAGGTGGGATCTGGTGTGCAGGCAAAAGGAGCAACCCCCCCCCACCCACTCAAGCTACTGATACTGTGGTGGAAAGTATAAACTGCTGATGCTGTGGTTTACTGTGGTAGGGAGGATCCAGGAGTGTCAGTGATTTGAGGCTGCGTAGCTAAAACTGAGGAAGAAACCAGCAAGAAGCAAACTGAGTGACCAACCAGTCCTCCATATTAACATTTGAGATTATCAAGAGAAGCCAAACAAACAAAGGGGGGGGGACAACAACAGCCACAACCACAACAACAACAACTACACATGCCAAAGACACAACGGAAAAAAAAATATGGGAAAAGTTCAAAATCCCCACTGAACTCAACCAATCTTGTAGAAGATCCCAACAATGAGATCTCCCTGGAAGGAAACCAAGAAGAACAATTGTAGACATATTAAAAGTCTATAAAGAACAAATCAGAGAACTAAAGGGAGAGAATGAAAGACTCATGAAGGAACAAGAAGGAAAGAATGACTAACTCCAGAAAGAACTAAAAGGAGAGATTGATAAACTCAGAAAAGAACTAGAGGAAGAGAAATACAAACTCCCAAAAGAACTAGAGGAAGAGAATGACAAACTCAGAAAAGAACTAGAGGGAGAGAATGACAAACTCCAGAAGGAAGTGGAAACATTGAAAAGATCTCAGGCTGAAAGGAAAAAAGAAACTGACCAGAGAAGCAAGGAACAACAAGAAGAGAATGAAAAGCTCCAAAAGGAGGTGGAAATACTGAAGAAAGCACAGGATGAAATAAAAAAGGAAATTGAACATTTATCCAATCACCAGGAAAGGATGGGAAAAAGCCTCAGAAGCATAATGGGTGAAGCAGAAAAAAGAATATCAGACCTACAGGATAATACAGCACAGCTAGAAACCTCAAGTAAAGATTATGAAAAATAAAAAAAAAACCATGAGTGGAACAACCAAGAAATGCGGGACACTATGAAAAGACCAAACTTCCACATCATAGGGATAGAGGAAGGAGGAGAATCCCAAGAAAACAGTATTGATCGGATCTTCAAATACTTGAAGCAATTCAGAGAACAGAGGAAAGGAGCAACTATCCTTAAGCAACCCAAGAGAGAAATTACCAAAAGCATAACAGAGTAAATAAATATCTAGATCAAGAATGCACATGAAAAATAAGTTGAAAGGAAACAGCATGCATCTCTCAATAATAACCTTAAATATTAATAGACTAAACTCTCCAATCAAAAGACATAGACTGGGAGAATGGATTAGGAAACAGAAACCATCTTATGCTGCCTCCAAGAAACCCATCTCACCCTCAAGGACAGATACCACCTTAGAGTGAAAGGATGGAAAAAATATTCCAAGCAAATGATATAAAAAAGCAAGCAAGAGTGGCTATTCTAATATTAGACAAAATAAACCTCAGATTAAAATTAATCATAAAAGACAAAGAGGGCCATTATATCCTTATCAATGGAACAATTAATGAGGAAGATTTCACAATCTTAAATGTTTATACACCAAACTCTGGTGCACTGAACTTTATAAACACAACCCTTCAGGACCTTAAGACACAGATTAATCCTAGCATACTAATAGAGGGGGACTTCAATACCCCACTGAGCCCCCTGGATAGGTCAACTGGACAAAAAAATAGAGAGACATCAGAACTGAACAACAATACACCGAATGGACCTCACAGATATTTACAGACTATTCCGCTCAAACACCAGAGAATATACTTGTGTATATACTTGTGTCCCACAGAACCTTCTCCAAAATTGACCACATACTTGGACACAAAAGAAATGTCAACAAATACAAAAGGATTGAAATTATTCCATGCATTCAATCAGACCACAGTGCAATAAAGCTCAATATGAACACCAGGGTAAGCCCTACTAACTATAAGAACAATGGAGACTAAACAACATAATCCTGAACAATGAGTGGGCCAGGGAAGAAATAAAAAATGAAATAAAAGCATTCCTGAGATCTGAAATCTCCTGAGGGCAGCGGAAGGAAGAGCAGAAAGCAGGTATGGACTGGGTGCCTCAGCAAGGCTGATTGTTGATCCTTTAACCCAGCTGTCTTTGGCTTGATTGGCTTTTGTGGCTGTGGGGGCGGAGTTATCCTCCCAGCCGGTATTAAAGGTGGGGTTGTGCGACTCTTGAGATCTGAGATCTCCTGAGGCGGGAAGGGCTGAAGACCCTCCCACACCAACTGGGATTATGAAGGCATCTGAAGGAGGTAAGCAAAGCAAGCCTTCAACACAGTGAAGAGGCATTTAGGACTCACATTGGAATACAGGCAAGGAGAAGACCATATGCCAGGGTCACGAAGAAGAGACAACACAGGAAAGGGGCAGGATAATCCCGTGCCAAGCTCTACCAACCCTATGGAAGACTCCTGTAGTTGGATCCCTCTGGGGATGCCCCAGGACACAGGTATCAGAAACACAATTGGGAACATATTTAAAGAACTATAAGATTATAAAGAACAAATCAAAGAACTAAGAAAAGAGAACGAAGAACTAAAGAAGGATCTACAGAGAGAGAATGACAAGCTCTGGAAGGAAGTAGAAACACTGAAAAGATCCCATGCTGAAAAAGAGAAAGAAACCAACCAGTGAACAAAAGAGCTACAAGAAGAGATTGAGAAGCTCCAAAAAAGAAGTAGAAATACTAAAGAAATCAGAAGAGGAAATGAAAAAGGAAATCAAACACTCATCCATTCAAGAGGAAAGGAATGAAAAAAGCCTCAGAAGCAGAATGGAGGAAGCAGAACAAAGAATATCAGACCTGGAAGATAACACAGAACAACTAAAAACCTCAAGGAAAGATTATGAAAAATTTAAAAATACACAAAAAT